>PVKU01002991.1:98207-198628 GCA_004027475.1 Anoura caudifer
GTTAACCTGGTGTTACATATTTGAACACGTGTAACTAGTACCCTGACCTTCTGCAGGGGATATGAAGGAAAGAAGACACCATTCCTGCCCTCTTGGAATGCTGAGTCTAATAATCGCATTTAACTGGGTGCAAAAATACAGCTCGTGCATAACCAGCTAGCTGACTGGACGCTAAAATGGTGATCGGATGTTTGTGGAGCACAGCTTGTCCCCTGCCTTTGCTCTCTGCTCATTTGCATAGTGCTTGGTACTGCTTGGATCTTCTCCCCTCTTGCTACTGTCACTGGACTCAGTTACCTCTTTCGTGCTCCTTTAACACTGGCTTCTGGATTTGCTCTTTAGGTTGACCTTGGCTTTCCCGGCCCCTCCCTCCACTGCCACCCAGGGCAGGTCTCAGGCTTCCCAGCCTGGACCAGGGCATCGCCACCCAGAGCCTGTGGGTCAGCTTGTTACTGATCCACAGTGAGCTAGACACAAAAATTAAGAGTAAGCTGTTAGAAGCATGTAATAGCAACCTAACAGAACAATTTTATAATTAAAAAATACTATATTAGTTAGCCATTAATCCAATCTAATCTAATAATATTACCATAAAATCACACTATTATTTGGCATTTCTTTTCTTTTCTTTTTTTTTTTTGGTAATTTATTCTGAATACATTGCAGAAATTTTGGTTTTCTAAGGATTGGGGAAGAACAAACTTGCCCTTCTTTTATTTATTTATTTATTTATTTATTTAAATTTTTAATTCAATTTTTATTGTATTTTTTCCATTACCATTTAGTCCCCTTATGTCCCCTTCTCCCCAGCAATTACTACACTGGTGTCTGTGTCCATGAGTCCTTTTTCCTTTCTGACAATCCCTCCACCCCCTGACTCCCGCCCCCTCACCTGACGAGCCGTCATCTGCTCTCCATTTATGAGTCTGTCTCTTCCTATACGTGCGGTTTGAGAGGTGCTGGCCTGGGCCCCATCTGGTTGCTACACTCGATGTGACCTCATTCTTTGTCTCCCATTTATCTCTCTGTGATGCCGAACAGCAAATGACCAAAACCACCTTTCGAAGAGGCTGGTCCCAACGATTGCACTTAGCAAACAAAGCGTGTTCTAGGTCAGCTCTGCTGGGGGTCTGTGGCCAGGCTGCGCGCTCACTGAGTCTGTGGTGAAAGGTGAGATGACGGTCTTCTTAGCGGAGGGTGGAAACGGAGTGCCTTCCTCTTTGTTTGCTTTCCTGCTCCCCACCCCCCACCAGCAGAAGAGCTGGTGGGCGAGCACCGCGCTTCGTGAAGATGGACGTTTAGTTTTGGTAGACATTCAACTTTTTCGCATTCTTTGCTCACCATGCGGGGGTTACATCTTCACCCAACGGGCTTCCTCACAGACTGGCAGGTATCCCTGAACAAAAGTGACAAAAAGAGCGTACGGACGTGCAAGTGTGAGCACTCTGAATTAGGATTTTGCATAAATGTCAATGTTTTTGTGGAAGGGAAACGTACAAAAAGTTGACAGCATTAAAGATAAAAAGTGTTGGGAACCTTTCTGTAGAATTTTTAGAGCAGAGCAACTTTTTGAAGGCAGTTAGGAAAGATCCTTGCAAAACGGTTCCATGCCCCGTGATAGAAGGAAAACACCCGGCAGGGGAGGGGCAGTTTGACACTGTCCATGGAGCCTGAGAAAGTCACAGGACTGCTTTCTGTCTCAGTTTCCTCATCGGTGACAGGGGCTTTTAATGTAGTCTAGTTCGTGGTCAACGTGGGACTAAATAAATTAACACAAACACATAAATCACTTAAAACAGCGCCTCAGACTGACTGTGGGCAGTGGCTTAGTCTCTGGGCTCCAATAATTCGGTCTGTAGAATGGAGGAAATTATATTTCTGAACTCCAAGGGTGTTTCTTAAAGAACACCCAACGTAGTGTGGCTACATTAATGCCGATCTTTTTATCCAAATAATTAACTCTGAGGAGTCTAGGGGGTGTTGTGGCTCTCCCTGGTGCTCATGTATTCTGTCTGCCTGACTCCTCGGGCCTGGCCTGTAGGTGCTATCAAATTGCTTTTGTTTTCCCAGAGTTAAGTTAAAACCGTGGAAATTCCCCATAAGCCCATTCATTCATTCAATAGACATCGACCAGGTACTTTGTACCAGTCACTGTTCTGGGCACTTGGGACATAACAGTTAACAGAATAAAGATTCCTGCCCCCAGGGAGCATGCATTTTGGGGAAGGGAGTTGGCCAGACCAGAAGCTTTGAATCAAATTATATGGTGTGTTAGGAAGTGGTGAAGTTCTAGGTCACAGAGCAGAAGTCGAGCTGAGTAAGGACGAGCAGGAGTGGGGATGGAGGGAGAAGGGGCAGGTTGTGCTGTTTCGTAGCGTGGTCAGCGGGTCTCGCGTGGAAGGCGCGATGTAAACAAAATGTTGAAGGCGGTGAGGGGATTTACAGGCGGAATTCGTGGGACTGCATTCCCAACAGAAGACAGAGCGGAGCAGAGGTCTTCGGGCAGGAGCATGTTGTGGTGTTGGAGGGAAGGTAGGGAGGCCCACGTGGCTCCAGGGGTGGCCAAGGGGAACGAGCTAAAATGAGCCCGTACCATGCTCGTGGTCCCTCTGCTCGCCTGGAGTTTTCATCATCTCTAGGTCTTATGGAGTCTGGCAAGGAGGTCCCCAAGGGCACAGCTAGAGTCCTAGTGTCTGATGCTTTCCTGGGGCCTCCCCGCCCTCTGCCACGTGACGATACTGTCCATGCCGTGCAGGTGAAGGTGCTGGTCCATGCGCTAAGCACGTCTTTCTCGCCCATTTTCCTGTTTAAGTCAGAGAACCCCTGCACCTCTAAACCAAACTTGGCTCTCCGGGAGCCTCCCAAACCCTGCCCATGGAGGATGCGGCATATGCCCCTCGGAAAATGAACAGTCACGTTGCCCTTTTCCATCTTGGGGCCGCCACGCCAGCGTTGGCAAGCTTCCCTTTCTCCACCCTGGAAAGAGGAAGGATTTCGGAGCTTCCCTTTCTCCCAAACGCTCGAGAAGCTCAGTGCACCTGGGGCAGGGGCTGCAAAGCTGTGCTTGTGCTGCCAACCACGATGTTTTCTCATTCAGGTAGAATATCACGGGGGAAAAAAAGAATGGATTGTGTTCAGTGAGGGGAGCACGTGGCAGGCCTACCTGGGCTTTGTTCTCCACGTGTCTTCATGACACCGGAATGTCCAGGTTTGGAGCTACAAGAGACTGCCCACTTTCCCCTAGGCGACAAGAAAGGGTGCCTTTCACACCTCATCTCTCCTGTTAGCGAAAAATAATGAACAAAATAAGACAGGACACTGGCGGGTGGCCCTGTGTTATTTTAAATTATGGCCCTTTTCTCTCTAGGATAGGGTTGTAGATCAAGAGAGGTCACCTCCTGTAACACTATCATTTTAAGCACGAGGGCCTTGAGACACAGGGGAGTCAGCTGGCATGTCCAAGGTCACTCAGTTGGTGGCAAGCTGGGATGAGCACCCAGCCTTCTGCCTCCAGCCCAGTTGTTTTGTGATATTGCAACTGCAAGATCATTTTTTTTTTCTCAAGAATTGTACTTTTAGTTTATTTTTTTCCTCCCTTTTCACTACTAGAGGTAGTTTTCAGCCTTCAGGTTTTCCATGAACTTAAGGCCAACTAGTTCTTCTGCATTCAAACTAAGTCTCACGTTTGCTACTGTGGTACGAGGCACTGTGCAAGAGCTGGGGGAGGGGATTATGGTGAACGAGAGAGAAGTTTCAATCCTGAAGACACATACATTCCAGAAGAAGAGGCACTCATTAAAAAATGCACATAAATATAACTCAGTGTGCTAAGGAGAATGCTGGGAATTGTTCAGTTAAAGTGCAAGGACAGGAAGGTTTTGCCCAAAGAGAAGGAGTAGAGAAAGGTGAGCCGGGTGGCCAAGCCAAGCGTTCCTCTATTGGTTCTGTTTATGAAGAAAAAGCTCTGTTTGGAAACTCACCTTGACGTGAAGAATGATCAACACTCAGGGTTTCCACGCTGGTGGGAAAGGCCCTGGCTGTCACGGGAATAGGGTGTGGATACTTGAAAATGACGGCTTGAAGAAAGCCTCTCTGTTCCCCAGGCAATCACGGTTCCGGAGTCTGAACGAGAGCCTCACAGCGCCTGTAAGTTGATCTTTCTCCTTGAAGTCACTCTTCATAAATTCTCCCAGAGTCCGGGGGCCTCCTCTTTTAAATATACGAGGTGTCCATCAAGGCAGTGCGGACAAGGCTATTTGAGTGTGCAGCCCGGGACAGAACAAAAGTCCCATGTGAGATTAACTGGAAAGTCGATTCAACAGACTAGTCATGCTTCATATAGTACCGTAACACATTTGGCCCTGGGTTGAAAAATAAATATAATGTTCCCAGGTTGAATTGAATTCTATATCCTCTGTGTTCCCGTAGTATGTGCACATGGCTCTATTACTTAGTAATAATTTACCCATTGTGTGTTCAGCACGTACTATGGTGACAGGTAATGTAGCAGATATGGAGGGTATGGAGGGTTAATGAGAAATTAACATGGTCTTCTCATTAGTGTTGAACTCTTGGACAAAGTATTGTAATATTATAATGCACTGTGGGAAATACGGTATATCCACAAATCTAAGCGGCTAAGCAGGCAATAGAAGTTCATTTCTTGCACACAAAAAGTCTAAAATGTGAGTTTCTAATCAGCAGGTGATTCTGCTCTCCCCAGTAGTTCAGAGATCCAGGTTCTTTCCATTTGGTAGCTCTTCCATCTTCCATCTGCCTTCCAAGTGTGAAGAGGGTCCATGTGCCTCTGAGCACCCACTTTATCTGGTCACTTGCTAGTCCCCAGCTGGGTAGCCACTGTCCAGCAATAACTTGGCACTATGCAAAGAGAACAAGAACCTTTGGCAGAGAGCTAACATCCATGCAGCCCTCCTACAGTCCCTGAGTTTGGGTTGGCTAGAGGTTGCAATTCCCATCTTCCAGGAAGAGCCACGTGATGAAGTTCCAGCCAATGAAATATGTATGTAAATTTCATGTGGTCACTTTCTGGAAACTCCTTAATATTGCCCTGTGTGCTCCTTTTTCATTTTCTGTTTTATCCATTCCTCCTTTGTTGGAAGTAACAGCTGGAGTCCCAGCCACCCTCATGGGCCCTGAAGTCAAGGACCACATCCATGGATGTCAGAGTGCAAAGTTCAAAAATGTCTGAGGCCCTGAGAGACTTTTTAGAACAGGGTAAAGAACCAGGGCTGCTGACCTTGATCGCGAGCCCTTCAGTAATTTTTTTGGTTCTATACCTGGGTGTGTAGCGTAGTGTTGGGGGCGGAGAGCCGCTTTGACCGGCGTCTGTGCCATGATCAGGGGAGTGCTCCACCCCTCCACTGTGCACATTTAAATCTACTCCGGGTGCTGAAGACATTTAAGCCTACCCATAGCTTCCAATATTTGACCCCTACTAGGCGCTTTTGCTGTCTTAACTTAAAGAAGAGACTAGTAGTGGAATAATTCTAGACGCTTGGTGGTCAATAAAAGGGGAAAGATCTAATCATGAGGTGGCTGAGCCTTTTGGCCTTACTCTCTACTAATGGATCTGACTCTGATTTGAGAGTTCTCTCTCTTTTCTATAACAGAGCATTACTACATCAAGAAAGATGGTGTTACAGCATTGTGAGGCATATCTGTTCATGATAAAATGTTCCATACTTTGCTGTGTATAGTGCACACTTTTTTTGCCCAAAGTTTTGAGGGAAAAATAAGGATGTGCATTATACATGGGTAGTGTGATCACGCACCATGGGTATAATAATCCCGTGTATAAGTGGGTGTGCATGATACATGGCCACAGTACTCTGCAATCAGGGGCAAAAGTTCTCATTTAGTTTTTTCTTCCTTTGCTGGGAAAACAAATTAATCTATCTAAGGCTTACCTTTCTCATTTTTAAAATGGTCATCATTCTATCCACTCTAAAGTAGACAGATAGCACTTCAGGGGGATGATCGTATGAGCTGCAGGGAGATGTTTTCACGAGCCGCCGCATCTTCAGGTCATACCCAACTGCTCTGAAGTCGATGCATAAGCAAACGCGGAAGAAAGACGCATTCTGAAGGATGGAGAGAGCACACTGACCTTTGGAAATGCATTAGGCCTTATGCATAATAGAATTCAAATCATTGATCCACGCAGTTGGGAATCAGACAGACAGGAAGCAATAAGGTCAGGAATTCAAATGCTTAAAATTGAATCTACATGGATCAAAAGTGAGGTTTCCTCTAATGGATATTGAATGCCTCATATTGGGACTTCTAGCAAATATTTGGGGGACTGGCAAGAGCGGAGACTGCCTGTGTTTCCCATATACACGGAGTATATTAAACAGCTGAGTGAGCCCCGAGTTCAGGAAATACTCAGACATAAAGGGAAATTGTTAAGTGGAGAAGAATCTGCTTGCTTTCCTGACATCCTCTCTTGTCTGCATCAGTTGTGAACATTCATCTAACCCAGTCATGCAGACCGCAGAATCTTACATGAGCAGAAGGAACTCTGAGAAGGCCTGGAACTGAGAACTGTTAACTGAGCTTTCACCACTAATTGTTATGCTCCTTTTTTCCACTTCTAAGCTTTTATTGGGAAATTTCCCCCAAAGCTATAATTACACCGAATAATGACAGAACTTATTTAATGAAGCAGAGAGCAGAAACTTTTTGAGATAGCAAAATTTGCAATCAATTAAATTTAATGAAAAATGGTCTGTCTCGGAATCGATTTTTTCACATCCATTTTATCTCATACTTGAATTTAATCTACAGAGAGTTCTGTTATCATTGGAATTAGTAAAGCAAAAATGTATGAATAATTTCATAATTTTTCCCAAGAGCATTTTTCTGTACCAATTAAGAATACGAATGATGAAGAGGTTAATATTAGGGTAACGAATCACACATTTCTAGATTACTAAAATCAATGCTATAAAATGGTCATCGCAATGAAGGTAATAACCTATATCCCTATGCCTGTCCAGTTGCTGATATATATTTTTAAGTTTGCATCTGGCAGTTGTAGAATATTCAAGTGTTAATATTATATATGGGTAGCATGGCAATACAAATGATGTTTTATGAATGACTCAGTGTATTTCATGGAGTATGTTTATGCTATGGTAGATTCCCCTTAATTTTAGTTCTGCTAATATTATGCATAAAACCCAGGCTTTGTTATCATGGAGTGATATGAAGATTTTTAACTAAACTTACTCCATGGGGGCAGACCACATACAGTCACTAAGAATTGATGACAAAGGGGAAGGAGGCCCCTCAGACGTCCAGATCCCGAGGTGAATGCCATGACTTCATCTGGGCTCAGGGCTTCCCTCTGACTGTTGGCTCAGTGGAACAGTGATGCTGTCTCACGTACCAGATCCTTTCCTATTGATTTAGGTCAAATTTTTGCACTTCTTGTCTTATCCTGAACCAAAGGACCTGAAGTAGCTACTGACTACATGATCTCTTCTACATCCGGGGCACAAAATTCTCCTCCATTATCCTCACAAAACAGGGAAATGATACTTTTTATAGGTGGCCATCATATTGACTGCCTTCTATTATTTTCTGCCACAGCCTGTTTTGCTAGCATGGTTGTTCCTTGGAGGCAGGAATTCCATTCGTCTTGTTTACTGTAGTTTCCCTAGTTTATAGAAGAGGGCAAGGTGTAAGATAAACAAAACACTGTAAGTATTCTAAATGACTCACTCGGGGCTATTTCCTATAACGTTTGGGCTTTATGAGGGCCCTTCGGCCAACCTAGCCCTCAAACCTTGCTCATTTTTATATTAAATACCTGTATATCAGTTCATATTTAATATTGAAATTTATATAGTTAGTTATAAGTAAACATAGTTGTTGATGTTATACCTAGATTTGTCCAGCTGGAACTGTTCATTCTTAACCGTAAAAGGTCATAAAAAGCAAGAAATATGCCTATGTAACCATTAATAACACCCTAAAAAATGGCAAGACCAACCATTGACTAGAGACAAATAGGGCAAAACAGTAATGGCTGAAAACGAAGATGTTTTTCACCGTTGGGAGGACTGAAGGGCAGCGGTAGGCTATAGAGCTTTGCGAATTTTTCTAAGATGCTTTCGGAAGAAGAAAAGGCAAGACTTGTTCATTTTGTTGATCATTAGGTAAAAGTAGATATAACTGCTCCATTATAATCACAATGTGTTGATAGAGTACTTTGTTTTTGAAAAATCCCTAAAATATTCTTATGATTTTCCATTGTGCCTTGGTGTTAACATTTTATCGTTCCCCTTGCTTCTCGTATTACAATGATCTGTTCTGGGGTAATGTATATATTTTTTATTTTCTACTATTTTGCACATTTCTAAGATCTTCACATGGAAATTTGATCTACTATTTCCAAGTCTGGCATATTACATGCTGATGCGCCTCCTCCACACTTTACCTGCCCACTGTCCTCAGTGGGCATCGGATTGCCGCTGCATCACCATCTTCACATACCACAGTCCCTTATGGGTCTGTGAGAGAATTTTTTTCCAGGATATACACCCACGACAGAGTTGTGCCATAGAAAATATATAAACCTCATTTTCCTGAGGCTTGCCGGGTTGTTTTCCAGGCGGATGCAGCAGGTACGCTCCTTCAGTAATGGTGCATAAGGACGCACCTGCAATGACCCCATAGGCTAACATTTGTTAGGGGTCGTGTGGTTCGGAAGAGAGCAGCTGTGGAGGTAGCTGCTTGATTAGTGCTTTCCATTTTCTTGTTTTTAAATTAAATTTATTGGGGTAGCATTGGTTAATAACATTATATAAATTTCATGTGTACAACACTGTAGTGTGACATCAGAGTACTCCACTCCACCACCTGAAGCCTAGTCTCCCTCCATCACTGTGTACCTGACCTCCTTTACCCTCTTCATCCTCTCCCCAGCCCCTCCCCCTCAACACATCTTCACTGATGTTGGATGGATGGCACATTGGCAAAGCGTGTGTCAATTAAGTCTGACACATGGCCCACCTGTCCAAGGGAGAAAACCGGAAACAGACAGAATGTGAAATGATGGGAGCATTTGAAATGTACAGCGGAGGATGGAGGCGAACTAACTCACATCTTTGCAGGGGAGGGGGACCTGAGGCTCCTCATGAGCAGAATCACTGTTTTGGGCCAAGCACTTGGGGCTGGAGTCGGAGGTCCAGTCTGGAGTGCAATATGTTTTCAAGTAAGTGAGTGAGTGACCTTGAACTGGTTGTTGAACCTTTCCGAATGACAATATCCTTGTTTGAAAAATGGAGAAAATGTGTATTTCACATGGTCGTTATAAGGACCACACACAATACTGTCTGCAAAAGTGCTTTTAAATCTGTAAGTTGTTACTGCCATTTCGTAACCAAGCTTGCCTGGTGGGGCAAGAAAGATGAAGTACATTGAAAAACAAAATCCAGACTGATTCAAAATAACACAGACCAAAAGCTAGTAGAAAACAGGAAATGATGTCAGACACACAACCTTGGCCTACTCTCCACCCTGGGAAGTATTTCCCATAAAGGAATATATATAACCGAGTGACTGGAAAACCTCTGGGAAGTTCCACTTCCTCTCCGTTCTTGCTCGGCTCCACTTGGTGTTCAGGAATAGTTGCTCTGGGGCGCCTCAAGGACTCATTAGACCCCTGTAAGGAGAACTCACCCTGAAAGCTAAAGATGTGATGGAGGTGTTACTGCATTTCCTTAGAGCAAGTTTCTGCATTTACGACTCACCTCCCTCGACCCACAGGCCCCTCACAGCTCACTGAACAGCCCTGCAAGGGAGGCCTGTGGGCCATGCGGGGTTTCTGGCACTGCCAGCGGACTAGCAATCCTGGTGATGAATGAATTTCTAACTGACACCTGCCCTCCTCCCCAGTACATCATTAATATACTTGAAAATTGCTGTCTCTCAACCAGCAGAGGGATTGAAAGATTTCAGCAGGAACTGACCACTGTCTTGATGGCTACAGTCTCTTCACTAGCGCTCACTCCTCACTTCAGTCTTTCCTCCCACACCTGAGGCAGTCATCACAGTCCCAACCTCAAGGGCAGGGACCCACATTTCACTATCTGATCGTGCCCCGAACTGGCTATACGACCTTAGAAATGGTCCTTTCTGTGCTTTGGTTTCTTCATGGAGCAAAAGCAGGGCACGACCTGCCTGGTCTTAGCCCACAGAGGGCAGGATCGGGCTGCAGCCTCACAGGCTCCTGACAAACACGCTCCTGCCTTGGCCGGGTTGTGGGATCTTCCCAGGGAGCCGTGTGACCTTTCCTTCCACAGCAAGAGAGCTGGTTCTGCGCCCGCTCACTGCCTTACAATGTCCCTGTGTGGTATCGGAGGGCCTCTGCTGGTTCCACTGGGTTTAATGAAGGGACAGTCCCATATGGAGCAGGACTGAGTCATTTGGTGGACACACAGCTTCAGGCCATGATGTGCCCTCAGCCCTATGTCCTCCTCCTGCGTCCTTCATCTTTTGCCCTGGAAAGTGCTGGCAGTTAGCCTTCTTAACGACCCCAGTGACACAGATTGACCTCCCGCTGCCCTATGTGTGACCCCAGGAACCATGGGACAGAAACGGCCGTGGTCATGAGGTCCTGTTGTAACAGGGTGCAGCCAAGAGGGGGGCCCCAAAAAGGGAGTTGGAATGGGGCCCAGAACTCACGGTGTCCAGGAAATATTAGAAAGGCATATAAGATGTCCTCACCCCTTCCCCCTCAGGTGTGAGTTGGGGGAAGGGACAAATGGAGCAGGGCCATTGAGTTGTTTTGCATAGCAACGGGTTTGCAGATAACCTCCAGAACGGTCATTTAACATACCTATAACCTTTAACTGGTTTCATAGATATGTTAAACAGCTGTGGCCATGCTCTGAGCCAGGGAGATGGAAAGGACTCCCCCCAAGCCGCGACTGGGGGGAGGAACCCCAAGTTACAGCACCTGCGTGGGAGCTTGGAGAAGATTGGCTCCAGCAAATGAGGACACACCTGCCCAGACTCATGATGGCATCCCAATAACCTTGGAAATATACGGGAATGCTGGCAGGTGTAACTGATTGTAGGAGGAGTCGGAAATGGGCTGCAGAGGAGGATTGGCCCGGGGAATTTAAACCCAGATGCGGCAGCCATTGGAGAGAATCCACGCATTTTCACGAGAGTTAGGACCCACACTGCCCTGTGAGGGAAAATCACCATGTGGCTTTAGCAGAGAATTGCCACTCGGCTTTGTCCGAGTGGAGACCCTCTCGCAGCTTTGCCAGAGGGAGGAGATTCCACGTGGTTTCACCAGAGTGCAGACCCCTGCAGCTTTGGTGAAGAGGGAGAGCCACGAGGCTTTGCCAGAGTGGGGACCCCTTCCCCACAGCTTTGGTGGAAGAAGGACCATGCGGCTTTGGGGTGCTCCCTTTGGCTGCGTGGCATGGACAGCAAGAGAGATTTTGCCTGGAAGAAGGGGGAAAAGACTCTTGCCAGTAGGCCATGAGAAGGTGCCACATGGCTTTGGATTAATTAGAGATCCTGCCTGGACGACGACACAGCTGACAGTGTCAAGAGCCTGGATCCCGGACGTGTGCTTCTCTTCCTTGCAATTACGGTACCCTGACTTAGGGCAGAGGGAGATAGGAAGCACTGTGGGTGTCTGTGGGTATCCTGAAGGACTTTGATATTTTAATGGAGACGTTAGGTCGCTACTTTAACTCTGTATAGCATTAAATAAACATTTCCTTTCCTTTTCACAAATCTCTGGCTTTGAGAGACATCTTTCCATGAAGTGGAGGACAATAACGGACCTTCTGTTGCTCGGTTGCACTGTGACACTGGCCGGCCCATTCACTGAGGTCCCCGCCTGCTTGCAAATGCACCATGTTGCTTTGCCAAATAAGTCAGTGAATTGGGGACGTGTACGCTTTTTAAAAATAATACAAATTAAAAGTGGCAGCAGAGATCTTGTGACACAAGGAGTAATGGCTATGTTGAAATTTTCTATGAACCAAGAACTGCAATTTTATTAAAATCTAGTGAACTATTGAATATAAACATTTACAGATATGAAGCATTTTTATTATTGATTCTTATCTTTCAAAATACATATTGATCTAAATCTCCTGAAGGAGATCTAGGAAGAAAGCAAAGAGTGGGGATGCAGGTGCGATGCCACCGTCAGGTCAGACCCGAGACACTCGGTGTGCTGCCGCAGGACAGGGGCGTCGTCATGATTCCGGAGAGGGGGAGGTGGGTGTGCCCCTCTTTTGCACAGTCTTGCACATCCAGAAGGGCTTACCAAAAACAATTTGCACTATGATTTTGAGGTATCTTGAAGTAAAAACACAGACTTCGATTTTGAGACTATTTTTTTTTGTGTGCAGGATGAAAAATTGGTACATTTGTATTGCAAGAATGAGGAACACAAATGATACTGGAATTTGTTGAGCATACATGTGGTAAGGAGTCCAGTGCCTATTTAGGGTTGGAGATTTGAGGCCAACTTGAAGCATCTCTCTCGTTTACTAGCCGAGGCTCATGAAAGTCCAAATATCCGCCTTCTCAGTAAAATGAGATTCTTACTGTGTGGGAACTATCGTCTTAACTTGAAACTTTGATTCTTCTTCTGTTCCTAACGAGACATAATTATAGCTAAGAAAACTGTTGGGCTGCAAAGTTAAAAAATGAGCAACCTGGAGAATATTACCTCATTCTGTGTGTACAAAGCATAGGCATAAGCCACGTCTAGGGAAATGGTTCCTCACTCCATGTGGGAGGCGTCGCAAGAAAGAGAAAACATTTCTCTTTAACCTTGCAGTTGAAGAGATACTGGAAAGTGAGGTAGAGAGGCAAAGTGAGGCCGTGCAAGCAAACACAGGAAGAAGGGCATGGAAGAAGCAGTGGAAAATCATTCAGACAGAACTTGAACCTTCTTCCCACCCACGGTCCCAGGCCAGGGGGATGCCCCTCCACCACAGTGGTCAAGTGGAGGGCGTTTGGAGGAGAATGCATGAGGAAGTCCAGGTTCCTTGAGCAACTGTTGCAGAAAAGCGGTGGAAACAGACCAGCTATGGCAACTGACTGCAGGAGTTTGGCTACAAGCCCCAGGAAGGAACTGGGTGATCATGGAGACCGAGAGCTGGCTGAGGTTAGTATGCTAATGACAAAAGCAGGCAAGCCAGGACAGCAGGTATCCCTCAGCGGCATGACTCATAGCCCAGGGTGCGGACACTGGCCCGTGTCACGGGTTATAACTCAGGGTAAGACCAGCGGCTACTGTGCGCAGTTCATTGTGTAAATAACATTGCAGGGTTTTGCATCCCTTCTTAAAACACAACGCACACACAAACTCCCCCCTTCCACACGCTTTTTAGATTCTTCTAAAACTTAAAAATTAGCTACAGAGAGGAAGCTGATAGTTGTCAAAGGAGGGGTTGGGGGATGGGAATAACAACTTTAAAATTAAAAAGAAACATTATTTTTCTCTCCTAGAGAATTACCCAGAAGCAAAAAAAAAAAAAAAAAATGTTTTATAACCGCACACTCCGGGTGCATCTTATGAAATGAAGCAAAGAGAATATAAGACAACAATGAAAAAATCTTTATCTGAGCCATCAGGGCCAATGGTAGAAAGGAGGAAGGGAAAAAGAAAAAGAATCTTTCATAGGTGTGTTTAAAGGGAGGGATAGATACTGAATGGCTGCCTTCGTGGCACTGTTCACACTCACCATCCCCGCGCAGTGACAGCCTAGTCTAAATGAGGGGCCTAGGGACGCAGGGGAGACTCCTGCATCAGTTGTCTGCAGCTGCGTGGGAACTTAGAAGCTAGAGTTGCTCACATTCGTTATCTCATGGTGTCTATGGTCCAGGGGTCTAGGTGTTGTTCTGCTGGGCCCTCCATAATGCTCTCCACTGGGCTGTGTGCTCATCTGAGGCTTGACTGAGGGCGTCCCCTCCCAAGCTCACATGGCTGCTTGCAGCTCCTGAGTCCTTGTAGACTGCTGCTGAGGAATTTAGTATCTTGCCGGATCCTTGCCATGTGCCTGTCTCCTTAGGGCATCTCACAACATGGCAGCTTGTTGCTTCAAAGCCAGCAGGGAAGAGCATCAGGATGACGACCCTTACAATTTTAAGGACCATTGTGAAGGGAGTGAAATGATCACTTTCGTTATATGCTATTGGTTAGAAGCAAGTCTCAGGTCACACCCGCAGTCATGAGGAGTGAGTGACATAAGGATGTGAATACGAGGAGGAGCAGATCACGAAAGCCAGCTGAGTCTGTCCACCAAACCCTCCGTGTGTTAGGAACTTTGAAGACGTTGAGTAATCAATCCTCCCAGCCTCACTCGGAGATGCATATTATTATTATTTTACAGATGAGGAAGTTGAGGCCCCCGGAGGGGAAGGAGTTGCCCAAAGATCACGCGTTAGTAGAAATGCATGTGGGATTCGACTGCAGATCAAAGCGATATGTTTCCTATGCTATACTTCTTGCATAGGAAGACCAGAGGGTGTCCTCCCAGGATGGAGCAGGGGTGGGCAGCTGAAGTTACTGCAGCCTCAGCCTGTGAGGGGCGCCTCTTCTCCCCCACAGCCAGCACTGTCATCCAGAGCTGTTTGGACTCCCAGGCCACTCAGATCAGCCCAGTCAGAATCATTCTTCCCAACTCTCACGAAAGCCAGTCTTGAGAATTCAACTTAAGAGGGTCCCCTTAACTGCCAGGTTCTCTCAGATCACATGGGGAGGCTTTGATTTGGAGTGGGAAGACATTCCACTACTTTGTGTGTATGAATATGGTCAGGTGATAGTTGGTTTGTAGAATCCTCCACTTGTCCTGAAGTTGAGTACTGCAGGCATGTAAGGAGAGAAGCTGTATTGGACCAAGAAATCATGTGCTCCTTTGGGTTTCCTCAACTATCTGGATGTCTCCTTCCTTCTAAAATATCCTCCCGACTCCAACACTTACAGGAACAGCTTTTCATGTTCTGCCCAAGACGGCTGGACACCCTGAGCCTGCCCGGCCCCTGTGTCCCACACATCTAGTAAATTTACTTTCAGATGCGGATGAAGCACTCATGCAGGGCTGAGATCTGGTATCTTGAGCTGCTACTGTCGGGGCCGATGCATGCTGGGGTTCGAGAGGAGCTCACTGTCCATGGGGTGAGCAGATCAATGGGAATCGGGATGGGGAGGAGCTGGGGTCGTAGATCCCCTTCCTTCCTTTCTCCCAGGTTCTACTCCAAAGCACAGGTTCTGCGCTGTCTTCCTGGACAAGTCCCATGCGCTCGGTCAACGCAGATGTGGAGCCACCTGCTGCGTCTTCAAGGTTTGGGGTGAAGCGGCCGCACGAAGACTCCACCAGGCTTCCCAGGAGTCTTTGCCCTCGCTCCCCTTCATCCCCTCGCCCCTGTGTTTGCACCTCCCAAAGAGAGTCTTCCCTTTTGTTTTCTAGATGACCCGGGCTAAGACAGAAGCTCGATGTGAAAGGCACGGATGCTCATACCCTGCGCATCGTGGAGCTAAGTTGCAAAATGGAGTTTTAATACCATGAGCGTTTCCAGGAGTGCGGCGCTCACAGCAAGGCTGAGGGATGAACCCAGCGCTTGAGATTCAAGGCAAATGCTTTTTGTGTCACAATCAGGATGACTAGCCTCACACATTGCAAAATAAAAAAAAAAAAGGGAATGACTCCTAAAACACGTCTTGCTGCTGCATTTGAGAAGAGCGGCAGCCAGCCGGTGTGCGCCGGGAAGACGCATGGGAACTGATCTGCCTGAAATCCATCTTCATCTTCCCGGAAGGCCAGAGAAGGCGGAAGTAACTCTCCGCGGAGATGACTGACAGGCTCTGGCCGGGCATGCTCCGTTCCCCTAACAGACGGGAGTGAGACAGATGAGAGCTGGGAAGCACGCCTGTCATCCTGCGGCTGGCGGTCTGTGCAAAGGCAGCAGCCACGCCTGCACGATGTGTTTGTTCGCTGTTTCCCGAGCTTGTTTAAATAACCCAAGCTGTGAAGCTTTCGCTGGGAAGCTGATCCCCAAATTAGGCAAAATACTCCTATTACACAATCTAATCGGGGCTAGAAGCCGGATGGAGAGGTGGAGGGGACCTTGCTTGGGGGCCTCCTGATGGATTGTTCACTCATTCATTCATTCCTATGTTCATTCATTCATTTGTCCCTTTGTTCATTCATTCGATCCAGGACCACCTAACCTAATACAGCTTTCTGTTATGATGAAGTGTTTCACAATTCTACTTTTTGATACTTTAGTCACTAGCCACTGGCGACTACTGATCACCTGAAATAGGGCCAGGGTGGGTAAGGGTTATATTTTCATTTTCATTTAATTTAAATTAACTTAAATTTAGGGAGCCACATGTGGCTACCGACTGCCCTGCTGAATAGCACATCTATACATTCCTTCCTTCCTATATGTTCGTTCCTGTAAGTGGAAAAATATTTACCAAATATCTAAGTGTCAGCTTAGAAGTTGCTTGGTAAGCATTTTGGGGGATAGTTGGTACTCAGTATAGTATTTTGTTTTTTTAGTGATAGAAGGGAGGTAAGCTGAGTTTACATATATTTATAATAAAATAGAAACTACATTTAGTGAGACACACACACAATTGAATGAGACTAGAGATACATGCCTCTGATGGTCATTTATTGTATTCATTTATTTATAATTGCACTGATTCAAAAATAATTTAAAATGGCTGAGGCAAAAATTAGGTATCTCTTTATGGCAAAGATTGACTTGTGTTGATCCTGGAACGGGATTCCGGGCTGAGAGAGCAGAGGAGGGTGAGCACGGTGTCCCAGAAACAGCTCTGTTGTGTGTGACAGGCTGGATGACAGGGCCTGGAGGCTGCCTAGATGGTCATAAACAATTATACGTCACCTCCCTCCAGGAAATAGAGAGGCATGTGTTCTGCATGTTTGAGTTAGAAAAAAATGCTAGAAGAAGAAAAACTACAGAGAATTCCTGATCAGAACATGTAAATCTTAATCACAAATTGTTACTAAATCATTTGTCGTCTCCCCAACAAAAAACCAGTGGCTTTTCCAACAGACTACATCTATCTACTTAATTATGACAAGCACATTCTCGGAGAAGTCACAGGATTTTTGTTTCTGTTTTTGGAAATCGAAATTGCAATATGGGAACAGAATGTCTTCATCTTCAAAGGAGAGACGTCCTCGGCAGGAGTCAAGTCCTCTCACTAACATCCAGCAACAGGAAGGTGGAAGCAAATCTCCTGACCGTCTCCTGCCTACCAATGCGAACAAGAGTAGCAAGAGAGCCAGGTTTGTGCCTGGGGGCCTTGGCACCTTACAACATGGTGGCGTCTGACCTTCACACACCCATGAGGTGGGTAATGATAGTTAGAATTTATGGCTAAGGAAGTCAGGCTCTGGGCAGGCTCATAACATTGTCAAGGTCGTAAGGTGAGTCTGTTACAGACGAAGTGAAGCTGGTCTCACTGCACAGCTCTTGTCTGTTTTATTACATCATGCCTCTTTTAAGCTATCCATTGTCTTCAGTCTCAAGTGTCAGAGGTTAACTTTGTAAGTTCATGGGGGTGGGGGAAGTAAGCAGTTATCCAGCTGATGATCACGTGTGGTAGAATGCCATGGGATCCTAGAGAAAATGCCCTGGGGTTCCAGCTCAGTGCTGGATGGGGATTCATGGGGTTGAACAGAACCAGGGTGACTTCATGGAGGAGGTGACATTGGAGATGGATTGGAAAGGCAGGTAAGATTTGACAGTAGAGTAGAAGGAGCACAGGAGAGGAGGAGGTAGCCGAAGGGACAGAAAACCTTACTGAGGAATCAGTGTCACTTCTTGTTGGAGACTGAGTGGGAGAATAAATCTCTGAATTAAGAGTAACAGAACGCTGTGACTAAAAGGCCCCCAAATGTATGTAAAATACATACAGTTAGAGGAAGTGAAAACGGGCTATTTCAAAGCTTCACACTAGTGCGTGTATGTGTGTATATGTGTGCATTTTATCTACCAAAGAATACAGAATTTATTTCTGGGTCAGAATAATCTGTTGTTTGGGCAAAATCATTTCATTCAAAAATTAAGCATAGTGAGACATTTTCAGGATCTGTACTGTGCGATATGGTGGTGACTAGACACTTGTGACTAATGAGCACTTGACATGTGCCTAATATGACCAAGAAATTGAATTTTTAATTTCATTTGATTCATATGAACTTAAGTTTAAATTTAAGCAGATGCATGGGTCGTAGAGCACAGAATATCAATCCAAAATTTTCAGAGGCAAAAGATATATTCCTTTCCTCCCTGAAAACTTTTCTGGAAAGTGTAGTGGAAAGGGGATCAGGTGAAAGGGCTGCCTCTTCCCTCCTGCTCATTTCGCAGTTGGAAAAGAGAACCCCTCTCTTCCTAGAACGCACTTTATGGAATAGATGCACCGAAGGCAGCCGGTCCAGACAGACCCTGCCGTAGCTGCGGGGCTGGTACAGACTCATCGTGCAAGTGCACCGGGTTGGATTTGTTTTCTCCAAAGTAAGGCCATCGGAGAGACAGAAGAAACTTTTTTTGTTGTGATTGAGTGGCACCTTCACGTCGTACTCTGAATCTGTACCTCTGTTCAACCCGCTGTGACATACACAAACCACGTCCTGCGAGACCCTGAGTTCACCAACTCCTCCAAGCAGTTCGGTTTCGTAAGAGCCACTTGGCTCTGCCATGGCTGCCTTTGCTTCTTCCAGTGAGGTCTCCCATGGTCTGGCAGGAGAACCAGGGCCTTGCATTGGACACATCAGTAAAAAAAGAACTTCAAGAATGTAGGAGTATCTGTTCAGAAATGAAACATCCACTCTTTTAACAGATGTGGAAAAGAAAATTTCACTGAGTGTGATCCCTGAACCATCCTACGCTCAAGTAATTTCCGTGAGCTTCAAGTTGCTATCCGTTTGGCGTAATGGAGCATGTCTGTTTGACATGGGGGTTCTCCAAGTATTGAAATCATACCACATAAATTATCAGAGCACTTTAGAGCTTGATGGAATATATTTTCATGACCTGGAGTCATCGCTTAATCGGCTCCAGTGGAAACAGGAAGGGCTGGTTGCTGCCTTTGCCAGGGATCACCTCTGCTGGGGACTGGACGGTGTCTTACTTGCCTTAGAGATAACGAACAGGATTGGACAGCGTCTTACTCCCAATAGAGGTAACGAATGACATGCTTTGTAGCAACTCACCTAGGGGCAATAAGAAAATGAGAAGTTTGAAACAGTTCTTCCCACTCCCCCATTTAGTAGACTGGTTATAAATTCCAAAATACAAAGGGGTATTTTTAGAATAAGATCTGTAAGCACATTGTACCCAAGATGGGATTTGAGTGAACTCCAATATGGAAAAGTCATTTTACAATCTGGAGCCGTATCACATGGGGAATGTGTTAAATAATACTTTTCTTTCCAAAACGATTGTATCTTGTATAATGAGTTTCTTACCGCAACTTCACTAAAAAAATGAAATCTTCAGCTACCGCTGAAGTTCGAAGTACGGTTGGGTAAAGATCACGCACCCGCGGCAGATTCCAATCTCCGACGACGCTGCTCTAACAGACACCTCGATCAGCACCTCCTTCATTCCGCCCTCTTGCCTGCAGTGCCGCCGTGTTTATCGGGGTTCAGCTGAGGCCGGAGGTCCAGCGTTGTACAGATGGCCCGCGACAGTCCCTTGGAGTTTCACTGCTCTTCATCCTCACAAGGGCTCCGTGAACGGGCCCACGAAGCCTATGAATGTTGTGGGAACTTTCACTGAGATAATTAATCCACAGAAAGGCTGGAGCCTGGAACAGAGTAATAAGCCCGTGAAGGACAGCAGAAAAATGAGCAGTTCTGTCATGATCGCTGCCCTGTTCCTCCAAGTTCAAGGTGTCTGTGCAGCCGATCAAGGGCAGGGCTGGGGCTCCTTGGGTCCCACGTCTGCGCAAACTCCAACCAACACCTCAACGGTCAACTATTTTACTTTGAGTATTCTCTTCTTTCCCCAAAGGAACTTACTGTTCTGAGAGCCTTGGACTCTGACTTCAAGAAACATTTTCAGACAAAGGGAAGAAGAGCACTTTTGGAAAAACAGAAAACCCAAAGGTCAAAAGTTACCACATTGATTCTGGAAATTAATTTTCACTCAAAGGTAAAGTGGAAGTGTAGGTTATCTGATCTGCTGGTACCTTTGATGTCTGCAGTCTCGGAAGAATCTCCGTGAAGTGCATTGTGCCTTCAGAGGTGGAATCTACAGGGGAAGGAGAAACCACGTGGAAGACGGTTTCCGCACCCCAAACTCCCACCAGATACTGCTTTCAGAATTGGGCAATTTTGAAATCTTTAGGACTTAAGTAGGATGTTCTTAGGTATTTCTTTTCTCCTAATTCATAAAATTTTGAGGTAGAATTCTAAGTATCTAGAGGGCAGCGTGAGGCTGGGTGCCAGTGCAGCCCTGACTTGTTTGGGAAAAGTCACTTTTCACTTCCGATCACCTCAGCTTCTGAACCGGAAACTTGGAGATGAATCAAACACACAGGTGTCTTTGGGAGATGATTAAACAAATCTCTTATGGAAGCAACATGCAAATGCAATACAAAAATATGTCATCATTCAGAGATTGTTTTCTTATAACATGCCATAAAGTAATTCATTATTGAGATACGTAAGGTAATGTGTAAAGGGAAGGGCAGGTTCTTTCTGTCACGTTTGAATTGGTGCAAGGAGAAGACACAGTTTGAGGAATGAATTCAGAAAAAAAATTACCACTCTAATTTCTGTCTATTTTTGATCTTTTTGAATCTTCTCTACCTCCCCCACCCTTCCTCTCCCTCCTTTTTCTTTTCCTCCTCCTCTTCCTCCTTCTCCTTCTTCCTCTAACTCAGCTGTATATTTAAAAAGATGCTTTAAAACTTTTACGCTTCACTTTAGTGGTTAACTCAAATTAAGAGGGTTGCTTTTTCAGTGAATCTTTTTTTCTGACGTATTGTTAGAAATACAAATCTTCTATTAACTTTTTACTATTTTGATTTCTTTTATCTTTCTTCTTATCTCATTCTAATAAATTGGCTCTGGTTCCCTAACCCCATCTGCTGATGACCGCCAGTGGTCAGGCAAACTCATGGTGCCCAGAGGAAATAAGGCATAAACTGCTTTAGAAATTCTGAAGGACCACAGAAATTTTTTTTTTATCAGAAACATTTACCAATTGTTTCCTACATGTCAGATACTTTTTGAGGTTCTTTGCATATGCTAATTTAACTTTTAACAACAGAGGAGGAAAGAAGTCAGTTTTCTAAACACCACCTAGCTATGTGGAGGTCAAGAACTCCAGTCCACTTGACTCCAAAATATGCTATTTTCCCACTGTATTTCAGCATCTTCAAAATGGCCTGCACAGTGCTTTGAAACATTTGAAAAGGACTATGTTTTTAAATCCAAAAGCAGTTTCCTCACAATTAAAATAATTAAGGAGCATCCTGCCTGAGTGCCTGGCAAAAGAATTAACTCACGTGGCCACAGTTTTCTAGATAGCAACAACGAGATAATCATTTCCTATTTTTCCCCCAGAATTCTTTCACTTAACACACAAATTTAGCCACCTGCTGAGAATATGTGGGAGGCATTTTGGATAATTCAAAGTCCTGTGCTATAATTTTGTATAGTAGGCATTCAGTCCACACAGGAGTACATAATTGGAAAAGGGAGACAAAATTTCAAATATGGGTGCTAGGGGTGAGCAGTGGTATCCCTTTTAAACAATTTTCCTTAGGAGAGATGCGTTATCTGGTTCTGCCTAAGGAAGTCTACGGTGCTTCTGAAAATGTTTATACAACACACAATTCTCCACTTGTCAGAAATTTCCATAAAATTCACTTGCACAAGCTCATTTGATAAAGCAGTTTGGATCCAAACAGATGAAGGAAACAGGGGTGAGAACTGTTGCTTTTGTTAAGAATTTTTTAAAGAATGATTAAGGAGACCAGGGTCAGAAAATTCTTGTTTGAAATCATCTCATTGGACTGAAGAAGCTTACTTCAACTCCAAGGTCGTCACTTTTATGAACGAATGGACTGCAAAGCAAAGGTGCAGCTTCCTCCTTTTCCTAGGGTAACAGGTTACTAAAGTACATGTTTTCTGATTAAACATTTACTCTTCAGCAGTGAAGGATGATTCTGGCACTTTTCTCTGGTTCTTCCCCATGTGCACCTCCAAGACCCCCTTAAACATATACCCTTCTCTTCATTTATTTCCCAACTGTTGCTAAAATAAAACGATGAGTCATTCAAGCAGGGCTTGTATGGAAAGCATGTGGATTTTCCAAGTATTGAAACCATACCGTGTAAATTGGCAGAGACCTTCAGAGCTTCACAGAAGCTGCTTTGATGACCTGGAGTCATCGCTTAATCAGCTCCAACAGAAACAGGAAGGCCTGGTTGCTGCCTTTGCCAGGGATCGCCTCTGCTGGGGGTTGGACAGCATCTTACTTGCCGTTCTAAGTCACTTGTATTCAAAGCCAAAAAGCAGAAACAAAATCTCTACCAACTTCTCCCACTTACAGGTGAGTATCCCACTGAAATGACTCTTAGTTAGGGGCTCATTAGGAGGAGGAGTGAGGTCCGCTCTTCTGGCCGCCTGCTGCGCGCGCACCCTGGACACGCAGCCCCGCCCAGCTGGCGTGCAGGCCCGCCCGCTGTTTCATCAGAGGACCTTGCTCACAAATCAGGGCATATCCAGTTACTGCTTTTGTTTACGTGCATCTTAGATTAGTGGACTGTGGAAAGGGCAGGTAGGCGGGGAGAACGTTATCTGATTACCTCAGTGGAGAGATGGGCAGATTAAAAGTCAAGAAATCGCGATTCTAAGGCCTTAAGATGTTCTCAATCTGATGAGAAATGTGTCCTTGGAACATCTCTGGACCTCACTGTTCTAATCTATAGCATGTGGCAAATAGTACAGGACAGATTGTCCTGGGTATTAAACAATATCTGTGGGAGTTGAGAAACCTAATGGCCTCTGGGCCAGAAATCATAAGAGATAATTTAGGGAAAGGCTGTGAGCAAAATCCCATTAAATCTGCTTGGCTATTTCATAATAAAAGTTCTGTTTTAGAGAATGTAAACATTTAACTTATACTATTTTTTAAAAAAGTTTTTATTTGATTTATTTTCAGACAGAGGGGAAGGGAGGGAGGGAGAAAGAGAGGGAGGAAAACATCAATGTGTGGTTGCCTCTCACACGCCCCCTACTGGGGACCTGGCCCACAACCCAGGCATGTGCCCTGACTGGGAATCGAACCAGTGACCCTTTGGTTCTTAGGCTTTGGTTCTCAGGCTCAATCCACTGAGCCACACCAGCCAGGGCTTAATTTATATTCTTCAGAGTACAAATGACTTTTTTATGTTAGTGTATCTTAGAATAGCTGTCTATTTGCATTGCACCCATGCCACACCCAATATTCATAGCAATTAAAAAAATATCATCTGCATAGGAAGGTGTTTCATCCAAACATTTGCCAGAAGCAAAGCATGGATCATGGGAGTCCTCAGGCATCTCCTCAATCTGTCCCACTCTCTCTTTTCAGTTAGAGTTGACATTCAACACTGTTTTATCTTGGCGTCTGCCATAGTATTCTGTATTTGGTGCAGGGCATAGCACAGCGGTTAGACATCTATATGATTTACAAAGTGACACCGCGCTCTTTAGTGACGAGATGTTCGTACAAGGAGCAGCTCCAATTCCCTGGCGATTCCTTCTCGGACTGAGTCGAAGATGAGTTCTGGCAATTTTCAAGCATTAGGTATTGTGAGTATTAGGTGGAATATTTTAGAACATGTTTTAGAAGCACTTTGTATGTCAACTATACTTAAAAATAAATCCCGCCCAAATAAAACAAAATGTGTTTTGCACATCTATCTCCACGTCTTCTCTGCACTTGTAATTCTCTTCATTTCACAATTCTTGGAACGTTCCTCTTATGAAGGATTGCCAGGTAAAATATTATATACTATATTCATTTTTTGGTTATTCATCTTAAATTCAAATTTAATTGATTGATTGTATTGTATTTTTACTGGCTAAATCTGGCAAATTTGGGGTAGTTTCCAGAGTTTTACCCATCCTGCTAGCCCTCTCTGGTTTGTCTTTTAGGAATCAGACATGCCTACCCCTTATAAACAGTGCGATCTTGGACAAGTTACATTATCTCTCTGAGCCTCCGTTTCATCATCTATAAAATAGGTGTAACACCTCTAACGGCCAAGATGACCCCTGCTCACCAAAACCCGAGCATTCTCTTCTCCCCGGGCACACAACGAGATGAAGTTTCCTGGCTTCTCTTGCTGCTGGGAACGGCCCTTCGGTTGACCTGCAGGCAGCGGAATGGGAGTGGCAGCGCTGTACGCCCTTTGGGTCAAGGTGTCAACGGAGGCAGTGCTGTCTGGACGCTCGGGTTCTTCCCTTTGGACCAGTCGCAGAAGCAATGGGACCTCGGGGTTCCTGGAGCTTTAACGTGGAAGTGGGGCTGGGCCCCTGCCTCTCCCCATGGAAACAAAAACTTTCCATACTGGAAACATTGGTATTCGCTCTTCAAGTGAGAAAGAAAGAAAGTAGAGTTATGCCACTGAACTTGGGGGGTTAATTTGTCAAAACTGCTACTATAACTAACACAACTAACATAAAAATTGCTACCGGAAGCGAAAGGCTGCCTCAGTGAATACCTATAATAGGTGATTGACTTAGCATTTAGGCAGAACCAACGGGGGAAAGAGGTATTTCTGCCTAGAATACTGCTCTCTTCATATGATGAAACTGTTGCCTGGAAACAGATCACACTACTATGGACCTGCATCTCTAAGGAAAGCGGTTAGAGAGAACCAATGTCCGTGTGGCTTGGCCTTTATCTGGTAGAGATATTTCAAGAAAGAGGTGAGCTCAGGAAAGGACTGACTGGTTCGGGTGCAGACGCACGAGGGAATCAAAGTCGGAAATGTGGATTCTCATGGGGTTGAAAAGTGAGTGGCATCTAGGCCCCAAATGGGCAGTGATAATTCTAGAAAGGCTATCAGCAAAATAGAGGACCCTTAAATCTTCCCAGCTACACGTAAGGAATGTGCCCCCAAACACAGATCAGATTAAAGGCAGATAAACCCTTTGCACTCAAGCCTATGGTTTCATGTGGTGGAGAGATAATAGGCCTAGGGTTAGGGAGCTGAGAAACGAAGCAAACTTGATTATTGTATCTGGGGAAAAAAAAAAAAAAACAACAAACCAAACCTTGAGGTCTTGTACACGGATCTGATTGGTAGAAAAAAGATCAGAAACTTTTTCAGAAACTGTATTAGTTTGCCAGGCTGCTGTAACAAAGGGCTACAAATTGGGATGTTTACATAACAGGAATTTATTGTCTGACAGTTCTGGAGGCCAGAGGTCCCCAATACAGGTGTTTTCGGGGCTGCTTCCCTCTGAGGGCCGTGAGGGGAAGGATCTGCTTCAGGCTCATCCTCTCGGCTTGCAGATGGCCATCTGCGTCTGCACACGGGCTTTTCCTATGTCGGAGTCTCCCTCCAATTTCTTCTCTTTACAAGGACGCCAGCCATTTTGGATTAGGGCCCACCTTAACGACCTTGGTTTAACTTGCAAAGACCTGGTCTCCAAATAAGCTCACATTCTGTGGTATTAGGGTTTAGAACTTCAATATGCAAATTTGGGGTGACACTATTTAACCCATAACAGGCACTTTCAAAGGAAATTACATTTCCAAAGAAACAATTTACCTGGGTGTTAAAGAGCAAAACAAAAGCAAAACTCCCCGTGACTCTAAAACACTTTTTGAGGCCACAGGTTTGCAAAAGCAAGAAATATACTGGAAAAACTCTTCAGCCCCCAACACAACCACGTAACCGTGGAGGATGATGGGCAATGACCCACTTCCCATGAGCCAGAACCAAGGTCCTGGAGAATAGTGGAAAAGGGAAGTTCTCCCAGGGAGCATAGCCAGGGACTAATCACCAAGAAGGTCCTCCTGGGTCACAGCAAGGACGCTTCCCCGGTCCAACAGGATTCCATCATCACTGTGGACCAGGGAGTGCCTCGTGGCTTCTGTGGCTCTCCTGAAGCTGCTACACTCTGGTATATTGGGTGTGAGTTTGGAAGACAGACGTCTGCTCTTCTTCGTTCACAGATGACCCTGTCATGAGGACCCTCCTCTAGACTGATGGAGAGGTCACCAGATCCAGAAGTCATAGGCGTGGTGCTGCTGAGTGCTGGGGCTCAATGGTGAGTGTGCTTCTGGAGAGGAGGAAGGGCAACCTCCCAGACATGCTGGTCAGATAGTGGGTGGGGGACAGAGACTGCTTACTATTCATCCACATCAGTGCTTTCCTCTGTGTTCTTCAGCCTCTTTTGCAGTGAAACAGCCACGTGAGAGGTTTAGCCAACAAAATGTTAAGTGGAAGCTGTGGGTACCATTTCTGGGCCACAGCTTTGGAGACATGAGAATACCTTTTACGCTTCCATTTCCCATTCCCCAAGCAACATATTGAACATGACTTGGCCGTAGGAGAGTTTTCAAATGCAAGGGGACTGGTCCTTGGAACAGTACGTGGAGGAAAGTTGTCCTCAAACCATAAATCATAGCATTGGACTATAATTTGAGAGAGAAATAAAGTTCTATTTTGTTAAGTTGCTGACATTTGGGGATCTATTTGTTATAGCGCATAGTGTTTCTCTAACTAATACTTCTGTAGCAGAAAATTTTGTAGCTATTGCTCATATAATTTACTCTTAAAAAGGAAAGATAACACTGACATCTGACTCTCTAGGAGCTGGTTGCTGCTGCTACTGATTTTTCCTGGTATTAAAAATTCAACACAGCCCAAGGAAACAGAGAGTTACAGAATTTTCAGCTGAGAAAGGACCTACGAGCTAGCAGACACTGCTTTGATATTACAGATGAGAAGAGCAGTCTCAGAGAGGTTAAATAAACTTGCCCAGGTTCAAACTATTAGATAATGATCAAAACTAAATTTTGACCCGGCTTCTACTTGAAAGATTTGGTGCTTGCAACCGTACAGTTCTGTGTGTGTGTAATTTCTCAGATATTATTATCTGCATTGTTAATTTCGCTGTCGGTTTGCTCTTCCATTCAGGCAAAATCATATTCCAGTCCCATCAGCTACCTGTCTGCTGTGTGGCTTTGAGGGACTCATTCATCATCTCTGAGCCTCAGGTACCTCATCTGTTGTGTGGATCTAATAATAATAGCAGATATATACAGTTGTTCTGGGGATTAAAATATGGTGATATACACAAAACAAAAAAATACACCGTTTCCTGGGCAGAAAATACTCAATGGTAACTGTTGTATGGTAATGAAGACGGCGTTAAAAACAGAATGTTTTTGGTCCTATGTCATTTGATTTATGAGGAGAGAGAAGAAAGAGTCAGGTTGACCTACATCTTTACAATTTATAGCAGAAACCTCATACCGTTGTCATAAAGGGGCGGTCTCTACTTCTCTTTAATTGGAACAAGAGGATTAACCGCAGAAATCTTCTGTAAATCAGAACCCTACCCTAAAATGGAAGCACTAAATTTATCCCCGGTGTCTTTGAAAACGGGAACAATATGGACATAATGTTACCATGAGATGCCACAATCTGGACCAAGGGGGTCTCGTAATTTAGTTTTACAAAGCCTGTAAACGCCAAAGAATTCAGCCAACAAAGACGACCAACACAAATGGAAAATAAATTCTCTTTCAAGCTATGGTGAGAGATGAGGTTACACCGTCAAAGGAACCACCCATGACATTTCACCGCTCACAAAGCATTTTCTCACATTCACGACCTTGTTTAGACGCCTGCAGCTTTGTAAAGTTGTAGGGGATTAGTTCTCACCCTAGTTTACGCTTGAAGAGTAAGACTCACAAGTTTCAAATGTCTAGGCCAAAAGTTACCTACCTAGTAAGTTGGTGAGCTTCATCCTTGAGGCTCAGAATTGATCCCAAGGATTCTATGCATTTCCCAATAGATCATTAGCTCTCCAGATAATATGTTTCAATAGATGAGAAAGTTTTGATGAAATACAGGTTTGAACAGCTGTTGAAGCACTTGAAGAATGGTAAGCATTTATTTAAGAAATCCATCCGTGAATGAAAATGAAGCAAACATCATAGAAAGAGGGAAGACACCCAGAGAAAGATGTGCTTGTTAGAAGGAGAATTCTAATCAAAAGTGTGTGGCTCTTTGTGGGATCGTTAGGAGCAGAAGCATCATATAAACTATACTCAGAAGATAACAAGCATAAGTAGGTTCTAGAACCCTACCTATACTCCACGTTCCTCTTTATGAATGTCGCGATGATTATTAGAACTAAATATTTTGAAGGTAACTTCTCTTACCTCCTCTCTGCCCACCAACCTGTACGCGGGGCCTCTGAGATGTCATTTCTCCCACTTACCTAACGTCCTGCCAGCAGCACACACATGCACAAACACGCTTTCACCAGCAGCACATACATGCACAAACACGCTTTTGTGCTCACGTTCGCTCTGCTTCTCATACCCTTCCTCGCCCATTTTATGTGGTTGATCAAGGCTTGATTTAGATGTAATCTAATCTGTTTTCCCAGATCCCACTAAATTAGATATTCCTCCTCTCATCTCAGCTCTCGTGACACTGTCTTTTCACTTAAAATAGAGCTACAGAATTGTCTGTTCTTTTGTCTGTCTCTTTTGTTGTCTTCAAGACCAGGTAATTGCATTTTTTGAAGAGACAAAGGCAAAGGCATATTTAGAAGGAACAAAAAGTAAATAAAAGGAAAGGAATTATTCCTTACAAGTTAAACAGCTAATAAGTTAAAATACATCACAAACAAAAGAAAGTCCAGAAAATAAGACCATATTTTAATTTACATCTATCTCTCTTTCGAGGTCCACTCAGGTATCATCTCCTGCTTCTCTGACCACCCTATGCAAAGGATCCCACACCCTTTTTATCAGTTTCCATTGCATCACCCCGATTCCTTTTATTCCAGAGCATGTATCCTTTGGGCTATCATGTCTAAGCTTATTTCCTACCATTTTCCTCCCCCCCCGGAATGTGGACCTTACAAGGGCAAAGACATTTTCCATCTAGTTTCCCATTTTGCTCAAGATCATGGTAAGTGCTCAGTGAACGTTTGTTGAGCAAATGTTGAACATTTTCACACAGAATTTCATGTTTTACAAAATGTATGTAGGGTATGATGCAGTTTCATTAAAAAGCATCAGTATGCATAGAAACAAACAAATAGATTAAAATATTAAAGTGATTATTCCTGAATTATAAAATTATGGATGATTTTACTTTGCTTCATACGTCCTGCTTTTCTAGATATTCTACTTTCTTTCTTGTTTTCTCTTTTTCTTTTGACTGGGTAAGTTCACTTGTCATCTCCATATTTCAGTGCCTTGCATGGCTACCCATGGGCCCTGTGCTTTGGTGTTCCTCCAGCCTGTGTTGTTAGACTCCAGATCCCTGTTCTCTAAATTATTTTCTTGTCATATCTCATCCAAATCTTCAAGTACCACCTGCAGGCCATTGGTTACAACGTCTTCATTTCTAATCCCTAAATTTCCATGGTCTCTAGACCTCTCTCCCACATGGGCAACTCCTTTGGAGAGTCCAAAAGTCATTGTAGATACAATTTGGCTAAGTGCTCACTCGTGTTACTGGACAAGCTGTGAACCCTGCACTTGGATAGATGCTTGCATAACCCACCTTTAACCACACTATAAAACAAAGGAGAAAATTAAGGCTAAAGAAGGTTAAGGGACTCAAAACAGTACTAAAAAAATCTAATTTGGGGCAATTGGAGCACCTCAGTCCAAAAGTCGTAAGTTTTACTGTTTGAACAAACAAACAACCAAGAAAAATATTTGCATAGACATCGTAGATGTTCCTAATTACATATAAAGAGTTTTTATATGTTGGTAAGAAAATACCAACAATCCAGTAGTTTAATGGGAAAAATGATAGGATGGGATGATTTATGGAAAAATACATATGAATGGTTATTAAATACGTAGAAACATATTCAACTTAATTCATGACAAGAGGAATGCAAAAGAAATTGTAATGATGTAACAGTTCTTACCTACCAGATTGGCAAAGATCAAAATATTTGATATCATATTATGTTGGTGAATGTGTACAACACCATACATTCTTCTGAAATGTTGGTGGAAGTTTAAATAGTACAACTCTGTGAAGAATAATGGGGCAAATGAAAAATGCATATATCTTTTGCATCATTAATGTAACTTCTAGAATTTTATCTTACTGATAGATGTGCCGCAGGCCACACAAACATTTAGGTTATGAGTTGTAGCATCTTTATTTTGGAATTACAGAGGAATGAAAATGACTTCAAAGCCCATCAACAGGAAATCAGTTAATTGAGATAATCTATAACATCAAATAATATGCAACTATCAAAGAGAATGGATTAACCTTATACCATGGATATAGAAAGATCTCTAAATTAAATTGCACCAAATTGTTAAGTGAAAGAAGCAAGGAGCAAGCAAATATGCATAGTATATTCATCTGTGAAAAAATAACATACACTTACATGCTTATGAAAATAAAAGCAACTCCAGAAAAAAATGATACTGGGAAGATTCCACCTCTTGGTAAGGAAATAGAGATGGTATGAGTCACTTTCAAAGTCAATCGATTAGTGAAAAGCCCAAGCTCAAGTCACCTGACACTGATCATTTTGCTTTTCTCCTAAATTAGGATGCCAGATTTTTCTTTTTCTTTTTTTTTTAAACATTTTATTTATTTATCTTCACAGGGGAAGGGAAGGGGAGAGAGAGAGAGAGAGAGAGAGAGAGAGAGAGAGAGAGACAGACATCAATGTATGGTTGCCTCTTGTGCGTCCCTTGCTGGGAACTGGCCTGCAACCCAGGCATGTGCCCTGACTGGGAATCGAACTGCAATCCTTTGGTTCACAGGCCCGCGCTCAATCCACTGAGCCACACCAGCCAGGGCAGGATGCCAGATTTTTCTGGTGCGCAGTGGGGACTCAGAGATGAGAGATGCGGTTCTTACCGTGGAAGGACTCATGGCGGAGAAGAAGCAGGTGTGGTGATGGTGCCAAGCTCAGGAACCTGTGGGTCAGCCCTCTGGGAAGTGATACAGGGATCAGTACTTGAACTGTGTTCGGAAGCAGACTGACGTGTTTATGACTTACGAGTCACATCACAAAAAGAAGAAAAGGATGAGGGGATGACTGAAGGCTGAAAATCCATCCATCCATCCATCCATCCATCCAGAAGGTATTTACTGAATATCTGTTAGGTCCTGGGTGTGAAGTGGTGACTGAGTCAGACAAGGCCACAGCCTATGTCATGTCCTGGAGAGGAGGGAAGACGGGCTGAAGACGCAAACAGATGAAACAATCTCAGAGTAGGAAGTGCTGTGACGTTTTATAAAGAAAACTCGAAAGGGTGACGTCATACTGAATGAATGGAGGTGGTCAAAGGATGCTTCTCAGGTCAGGTCTCTGAGAGAGTGACATTTAGGCAGAGACTTAAATCTCTTTCTTCTCCTCCCATCTTCCCCTGCAACCCGCTCTGCCCCCCCCTCGCCCCCCCAACCCTGCCAGCATCATCAACTACCCTTTGTCTGTCTTTCTATCCATATCTCTGTGATGAAAACCACATGCATACTTAAAATATTTTATTTACCACATCAAAAAAGTAAACTGAAGCAGTGTAATCATTAATCTTACCTGTCAGCCTGACTGGCCATGGGGTGCCCAGATTAAATATTATTTTGGGGTGTGTCAGTGTTGTCGGATAAGATTAGCATTTAAATCAGTGGGCTCAATAAAGTCGATGGCCCTCCCCCACATGGATGGGCACCATCCGATCCTGGGAAAGGCTGAACGTAACAAAAGGCAGAGGAAGGAGGAATTCCCCCTCTTTCCTTCCTGCCTCCTCCTTAACCTGGGATGTCTCATCTCCTATTCTCCTGCCTTCAGCCTGGGATCAACACCATTCACCCCCCGGTCCTCAGGTCTTTGCTCTGGCCCGGACCTCCGTCACTGGCCATCCGAATCTCCAGATCGCAGATGGTGGATTGCGGAGCCTCAAAACCTGGTGTGCATGATGCATTTACAGTGTGTTGTTCACCCCAGCCCCATTGCACCTGCTCAGCAGCCACAGGCAGCTTGCAGCCGATGCACTCGGCATTCCAGGTCCAGAGCCTGTGCTTTGCACCTAGACTATATTCGGTAGAATGTTCCGGAGGAAAATGCCAGGATTATTGCTTGCAACATTGTTATTGCTGACTAGAGGTAGGTAGTCAGCTCTAATGGAGTGAACAAACACAACCAAATTAAGAGTTGGGACAAGATGAAGAAAGAGGAAGAAATTTGAATTCCTTCATTCCGGGCTATTTCTAGAGAGGTAAAAACATTCTCCGAGTCTCCCCATTTCTTCAAATATCCCCCTTCCCAGCTCTCTGTTTCCTTGCTTTCTTGTGGCTGGATAGAGGCGGCGGAAGGCGGCTGAATACAAACACTGATAACAGTGTTTACCCCCGGCCCCGAAGGCTTACGAGCATTGGCTTTCTCTGTAGACGGACCGCATACATAACACGCAGCCAGGTGGCCATGAGCCAGGTCATCTTGTACAGGACATTATTCTAAAAGGTACAAGCTATTATAATCAACACAATTCTGGAGCTATTTTCCAACTTTCTAAAACCCCACGCAGCAAGTCCCCAGCTCACAATCTAAGCATGTCCCTGAGTAAGATAGAAGATCACTTCCTTTCCGACACAATATTTATGCTTACCTGTAGGTCAGAGTCAGCCAAACAGCTCTTGTGTCTGCAAGTCTATTTTAAACTTGGCTGTCATGACAACCATGGGTTTGGGCCCAGGTGTCTTCAGTACATTTGCAGGCGTGGCTGTGATATCTGGGGAGTGGCACTTGGGACCTGCCATGGGATAAATCAGCCCGCTCGGTCCTGGCAGGGGTGCTAGCCTACCGGACAGAAAAAAGATTCTGTTCCATGTTTTAATTTATCAAGTTAGATGAGAAGATGGCACAGTGGAGGAGGCTGAAATTATAAATGGGTAGTCTCCACAGCCCTCCAAGACCGAGGACGCTGGGGTCCAAGGAATGCCAGCTCCCAGAATCCAGATGTGAGATTTTGGTCCTTTGGGTTCACATCTGAGTCCAAGGGTGCAGGTGCTGGGGGGATTCCCTGGCAGCAAGGCCCAGAACAGCTCACCCCCGCCCAACACTCTAACCAGCCTGGCTCCACTTGAGTTCAGTCCCTGGGGAAATAGGAGGGAAGGTGCCAGCCTCTTTCCTCCCCTGCCCATCTGCCTGTTGCCCATCCCAGAGTTTGCTCCTAGGTGGAAATGGGCGTGAAGGAAGGAAGGGGACATTGGAGAAGCGACCGTCACAGTGGGGACTCACACAGCGGGGTCGGGCTCTCCTCTCCCCTCTTCGCCGCCGTTTGAGCTGCTCTTGATGAGCGTGGGCTAATCTTCTTGCATGTGAATAATACCTTTTCTTTCTTGTTTTCAAGACCTCTGAAAGTTATGCAAAATGGTCCTTAGAGTCCTACAGTGGAAGTCCCTCCAGCCTACTTATTAATTATTAATGCCTTAAGCAAATTACAGAGCAAACTGTTGAACGTATTGTGTGTGAGGCACACACGGAAGCCGACTGTCCTTGATAAGCCAAGAGAAAGCCAGAGGTAGGCTTCCTTGGCTATTCAGAAAGAAAAAGCAAACCGAAGGAAACAGGCAGCAAAGAAACTGGTTGATATTTCTCTAAAATTCACGCGCTTGGACACCCGCGGTAATGAATTGCTTCTTCAACACCCGCTGTTTCCCAGCTTCCCTGGATTGGCAGCTTCGATCCGGAAATCCCAGGCGTCTGAGTGAGGGGTAGAGCTATGAAAATTCAAGCAGAATGACATTTTTCCAAGAGGAGCTGGATTAGCGGAGGGGAAAGGCTGCCGAGCTGCAAACCTTTCAGGGTGGAGGAATATAAAACTGCATAGGCCACCTCATACCTTAAACATGAGTTTGTTCGCAAGGAAGTGATGGTGACCTTTGTTTCAAGGGAAACTTGGGCTCCGCCGTCAGCATTTTTCTGTGTCTCATGCTAATGTTCCTCTCCCCGGCTGCAAACCCCACCTGCGCCCTCCTCTGTGTTTTCTCTTCTGCTGCTCTGGTGATTTTTTCTGCGCATGCTTCTGAAACTGTCAGGACTTAGTATTATTTTACAAGTCTGAGCCAAACCTTGGGAGCTTGAAGAATAGGTGAGAGGCAGACACAAGCACTCATGGACCCCTTTGAACATGTGCTCGTAAAGTGAGAGAAAAAGTCCAGGACTCCGCTATCGTGGCGGGAAATGGTTTATCCTCGTCTGAACTTGCTTTGTGCCGTGGTGGCCACTTTCAGTCACTCTCCCAAGGACATCCTGAGGGTGACAGACTCAGAGCACCTGAGGCAGAGGACTGCAAAACAAACAGAAAACAAAACAAAGCAAGACAAAAGTAAGACTCTATGAAGCCGCCGAAGGCCAGGGACTCTCCCTATGTCCTCTAATGTTTCCCTAATGTCCTCTATGGGGCTGGTGCCATCACTGCCACTTTACAGACGAGAAAACAGGCTCAGGAAAAGTGTGACTTACCCAGTGTCACCACGAGTAGTGATTAGGAAGTCAGCATCGCTATCAAGAGTCACTTACCGTGAATATCATAACAATAACTGCCAGTTATGCAGTATCAGATACATCCCCAACACTCCAAAGACTTCCTACACTCTCTCTTAGTTATACCTCACAATTCTGTCTTTCTACCAATTTCCAGATGGAAACGTTGGGGCTTAGGGAGGCTTTGTTATTTGCTCACAGACATCCGGAGCAGAACTTCCTGGGGTAGGAACACCTGTAAGGTGAGTGAGAGTGAACTGTTTGTCCTGCCCAGGCACGGGCCTTCTGGTGGGACCGTCTTCACGCGCCACGTTTGGTCATGACAGGTTTTATGGTAATAACCTGACGCTACGGGTGTAACTGAGGGGCAATTTGAAGCACGTGCAGGTGACCAGGCAATCCTTCTGCCCTCGAAAGGTTGGGCGTGGGGCAATGAGACCCTTCACGGTTATTCAAAGATTCACGCCCAAGCCAGATAAATATTGCTAATTGTCATTGTCACCCTGGGCGCACCTCACATGCTGAGCTTCAGGGATTAAGTGAGCAAGAGCTTCTGGGGGAGGCACAGGCTTTCCAGGGCACGTGTTCAGCGTCAGTAAATCTGAACTCGGCTCACACGTAAGACTGAGTATTTCCTCAGTTCCAGCATAATAGGCCTTGCGCTTGAATCTTTCAAAGATAATTATCTCATGTAATGTTCACGATGATTTGTGGTAGGTATTATTTTACACTTTTTTTTTCAAATTAAAAAGAACCGCTCCCCCCCCCAAAAAAAACCCCAAAAAACAAAAAACAACCAACCCAGTGAGGTACAGGCCATAGAATGATTAAGTGGCAAAATAAGAACTTGAAAAATGGGACTCTGACTCTGAAAATATGCTCTTATTACAACATCATGATACAAACTCATGGCTGTCTAATTCTGAGATCTTGATCATAAAATAGTTCATTGAGCCTTTGGATGTACCCAGGCATGTGTCCAATTAACCGCACACGATACATGCAGAAGCTCTGTCCCTGTAATTCCTCCAGTGTCCTTAAGTACAATCATATTCTGGCTTGCTTGACCTCCTACGTAGACAAGAAGAAAAACAGCCTTTTAAACCCATAATTCAGCTTTCATGGCACGCTGGTGGGGAGTGAAGGGGAGAAAAAGAGGGCACACAGACCTGTTTCCAAAGCTTCCAGCTGTGTCCTTGAGGTAGTAGGCTGGAAGGAAATGCAGAGAGCTATTCTGGCAGGATCTGAACAAGAAATACACCCTTTTTAAAGTTCCTTTCGTCTGGCTTTACTCTGAAACCAGCCCTGAGGTTCCCGGAGACCCATTCGTGATGGAGGCCATGTGGGATTTCTGCGTCTCAGCAGCCACTTTCCCTCTGGTACGTGGCTCTCACTCCCACGAGGTGCCCAGAACCTGCCCTGCAGACTCATGAAGCAGGACAGGCTCTGCTCTTAGTCACCCTGAAACATCCATCATATTGTCGGTACTTGTTATGTCCTCGGTAAAATACTATGCTTAGAGTATTTTAGGTTTGTAATAAATATACCACCATTCTATTTTTCAGCAGGCAAGTCTGGGCAGATGTTTTCTTCATTGGCTTATAAATATTATTTTCCATTCTTGGGCTTGGATAAAGCTGGCTTTTCAATAACCCCTATTTACAAATTGATTACAGATGAATTCAAAGCAAACACTTAAAAACACTTAACTGATTCAAGAGCTGTTGGCATATTATTTGGTACAACTTAAAAAAACCCCATTTTAGGAGTATTTACTACATACCCCAGTTTTTTTGCGCGTACACCCTAATTTCCCACTAGACTATACGACCGGCGGGGCACCTTTCCCTTCCAGTGGTTACAAGAGGGTGAATGATACAAAATGGCTTAAAAAATAGTCTAATGTCAGCGGTTTCATATGGTTCAATCTAAAACAAATATGGAATATTTCTGAGAGGCAAATACTAAGAAGACGGGCATCTTGGTGTCAATCCACTCAGCTGAAGTGTAAAAGTGAGTGCGCCTGTTAACCTGGCAGCACGAAATCACTCTTCAGCTCTGTGTCCAGTGGGTATAAAGGCAAACCAGTACGTTTTGGTCGCCTTGGTTCAGTCACTGGTTCAGTCCTTGGCCATTTCCGTAACTGTTTAGCATCTGCTATGTGCCAGTCGGGCAAACGCAGAGAGCTCACCATCGAATGCAGGAAACGGAGCAGTTAGCCGATGTCAGCTTAGTTAGCCTAGCTTAGCAGTTGGCGTAGTACGTCACACAGTACTCAGTGTGAGACATGGAAGAATTAAGCGCAGGTATCGTGACACACTGGAAGGGCTCCTAAAACTGCCTTGTGTGGAGGTGACACCTGGGCTGAGGTCTGAGAGACCAGGGAGGAGGCCTCAGGCAAGGGGGTTAGGTACCAGGAGGATTCTCCATAAAGAAGCAACAGAGAAGCCTGGGGCTGTCACTTCCTGATCTTGGGCGGTGAGCTGGGGCCGAGCAGGGACGCACAGGCCGGGCCAGGCCCGCCCCTCTGAGCAGCTTGCTCTCCCCTGAGGGATATGGGGAGACACCGAAAGGTGTGAATGCCGATCATACCTACCTTTCTGTATTAGAACAGATCATCTGAAAAATGATCAAGAATTAAAAAAAAAAAAAGAATGGGAGTTTTGCTGGAATTGAATCAAATTTGTAGACAATTCTGCTAAGTGTAGTGACTTCTTCACAACTTTGCTATATTGAGTCTTTTCATTAACGTTCATTATTTTTTCATCGTTTGGGGGTGTTTCTATGTTTTCAAAGGTGTTTTCTAATTTTCATGTTTTCATTGTTGGGAGAGTTGGTTCAAATCACCGATTTCCCATTGCTGAAAATAGAAGTTTTCTTCACCAGGGATTCAGACTTGAATAGACATTTCTCCAAAGAAGATACACACAGATTTGACAATGAGATGAAAAGCTATCCAATAGCATCGGCATTGAGGAAATGCAAACAGAAATCACAACGCAGACATTTCACACCCACCAGGATGGATATTACAAGTGGAAAAAAGAGTGTTGGCAAAGATGGGAAGCAACAGGAAAAGAATCACTGCATGACCCAGCAATTCCACCCTTAGGTGTAGACCCAAAAGAATTGAAAAACGAGTACTCAAACAAATACTTTTTCACAAATGTCTACAGCAGCAGAATTCACAGTATGAAAAGCTGGTAACAGCCTAACTGTCCATCAGTGGGTAAATGGATAAACAAATTTGCATATACATACACATAATTGAGCCCCGACAAGGAACGAAGTACTGATACACACTGCCAAGTGAGAGAAGCCAGTCGCAAAGCGGTCCCATGTTGTAGGGTTGCTTTTGTATGGAGTATCTGGAATAGGTAAATTCACAGGGGCAGTAAGAAGTTTGATGGTTTCCAGGGTGTAAGGGAGAAGAATAGAGGATAAATGTTTAATGGGTATTGGGAGTTCTTTCTTCTGGGGTGATCAGCAAGTTTTGAAACTAGGGAGAGGTGGTTCACAGCATTGTGAATGCAACAAATGCCACGGAACTGTACGATTTCAAGTGATCATGTTTTGTAACTTTCATTTTGTTACCTCAGGTAGTTAGCTAGTTATTAACAAGGAAAGAGAACAAAAGGAGTTAACAGGCCTGGAAATCCACAAACCTAGAAATAGAAATTAAAATTAATGATTTTTTTTATGGGAAAGAGCACTACTGTTATAGGCAGCTTCAGGTGAATGAATGACTGATGAGCTAGACAATTTTAAAATTAATTTTTATTATAATTAAAGATGCAGTAATAAAATGCATGGACAGATGTTTTAAATCATATTCAAATCACCACTTTCAGTTTCTCATAGGACCTCTAGAGGTTGTAGGAAACGCAGACGAAACATCCAAATCCATGTATAATCTTAGAGTTGAAATTAAAGGTATTAAAAATAATTGAACAGAGTTATGCTTTATTTTTAACAGGATTCCACTAGAAAAATCTCCTTGAGATAGACCAAAAAAGCTGTCAGGTAGAGCCATTATGTTATTTTCTAAAATTACCAAATAATGCAGTTTGCCTGGAACTGGGAGGTTTCCTGGGTGTAGGACTAAAGCCTGCCTGGGTGGTCTTAGGCAAACCACAGAAACGGCTGGTCATCCTCTTTTTCACTGTCCCATTTTATAAAGTAATTAAAATGACTGCAATACCTTTTCATATAGAAGTAATATTCCTATATTGTTTGAAATGAACTCTCCTGCTATTATCTACTTGAAAACCTTTTTGAGATACCTTTGACCCATAAAAATGGTCTAAGTTTCAGGTGTGCAGCTTGATGTTTTGAAACATGCCTAAATTTTGAAAAGGTTATCACAAACTAAATACATGATTTGTCACCACTACATAGTTCCTGTTGTGTGTCTGTGTGTTGTACTGAAGACTTACCCTCTTCGCAAGTTTTAGGTATGCAATGCAGTCTTGTTCACGTCATCACCACGGTGTCCATGAAACCTCCAGAACTCACTCACCTTGCGGAACACACTTTGGACCCTTCGGCCCAAGTCCTCTCACTCTCTCCTCCTCCGCCATCTCTGGCAACAGCGACTGTCCTTCCTGCTTCCGTGAGTTTGGCTGCTTTAGGTACCACGTGCAAGCGCAGCTGCGCAGTATCCGTATGTCTGTGCCTGGATTACATCACCTGGCGTACTGTCCTCTAGGGTTACCCTGTTGTGGCCAATGGCAAGATTTCCTTCATTTTAAAGACTGATCAATATTTCATCATATATGTATCATCTACACATATGTGTATATTATATGCATACACAATCTCCCCACACATCTATTGAAGAACATTTAGGCTGACATCCTGGCCACTGTGGAAAATGCTGCAGAGAACATGGGACTGTAGATTTCACTTCACGACACCTATTTCCTCTCCTCTGTGTACACACTCAGAAGTGGGGTTGCTGGCTCATATGCTAGCTCTATTTTTAATTTTTTTGAGGAACCTCCATACTGTTTTCCAGAATTGCTACTCCAATTTACATTCCCACCAACAGTGCACACAGATTCCTCTTTCTCCACATCCTCGCCAACTTTTATCTTTTGTCTTTTTGATAGCAGCTGTCCTAACGCATGCAAGGCAGTCGCTCATTGTGGCTTTAATTTTCATTTTCCCGATGATAAGTGAGAACTGATTGTATGAAGAGTTAAATCTATTTCGGAAAAATTGTTAAGAATCATCAGCTCTAGATGTACTACAATTTATATTACGAAATAATTTATCAGTATTGTCACAACCTATAAAATACTTTTTAATAGATCTAGTAACCATTGCATCAGCAGAAATATCCCTCTGAAAAATAAAAATCATCAAAAATCATTTGTGATTTTGCATTTGCCAAGAGCGACTGACGTCACTTTTAATTATATAGATTGAAAATGAAGTTACTAAAAGTATAAATTTTGATGACCTCTGAAATAAAGTTTCAGAAAAGCAAGGCATAAAAATGTTATGATCAATAAAGATATCACATTATTAAAGTATTATTTATTATATTACATAAATGTGTGACAATGGATTTTTTGCAATTTGTAAGTTTATGTCATCAGTCATGCATCACTATTATCTTTACCAGGTCTCATAATTAATACAATATATTTTTTAAAAAGTCCTATATTTTAGTGTCTTTCTTTGTTCTTCTTCATTCTGCTTTTTGAATGAGAGGCCCTGTGGTAGCATTTTGCAGTGGGCACAAGTTACATATTTGGCTCTGGTGTGACCCCTGAACTGTGGTCTTTACCACCTCCTTCTGGAGACTCAGGCTTCCAGATAATTTATTTCCCTATGGGAGAAAGTTAAGGGGGAACACCCACCTTGTCTGGGTCAGTCTCCTTGCTTTCCATAAAACCAGCCAGAAATCTTCCAGCAAATGCTATTTCCATAGAATTACCTGGGCTGATAGTTGCACATCAGGTGGACAATCTGAAATATTTAAGACATGGTCTTTAAAAAAGTTAAATCATATCAATAACCAACTGCCAAATTGTGTCCTAGACTTGATGTTGGATTCAATCCTTGGGTGGAAGAGAGATTTTGCTGCAATCAGTCCTTTATTATTTGCAGTGTTTTTCCTATATGCTGCCTCATTTCCTCCTCACGACGACCCTATGAAAGCATTCCCTTAATTTTAAGTTAGGAAATGATGCTCCAAGAAGTCAAATTGGAACCTTGACTCAGTTGAATGTTTTCCCCGATACTCACAGGCTCCTGTGAGCACATCAATCCAGAAGCAGGACTTCCCCTGGAGATCACTTGCCAAAGACACCAAGAACACTTTAATATATTTGCTCTCTGCCCTTTAAGAAAACAGGTCTCTTGGAAGCAAGGCTGCTTATTTTAGCTTTCAGAACCGAGAATGAAAGGAAGCAAGTCCTCTGCGATAAAGATCTTTCCTGAGATGCTCCCTTTTTAGCATTTAACCTTGCCTTCCAGCATTTCCTGTTACTCATCTGTTAGGCGTTTCTGCCAGTTAAGGAAGGTATTTTTTTCTCTGTAATCTTTTTTTTTCAGCTTTGCTATTTATTCTCCATTTGTAAACCATCTAAGTTTGTACCTGTAGTCAATAGTAGGCTTTCTTTAACTTTTGACATGATTTAAGTCTCAAGCTAGTTTCTGTGTCATTCCTCATACAAAAAATAAATAAATAAATAAATAAATAAATAAATAAATAAATAAACAAAAAACAGCCATGGAAAGAAAGTTTGGAGTCATCTTGTGACACAAGAGGATCAGGGAGGTGTCCAGTTCACAGGGACCAGTCACTAGCAAGTCTTTCCAAGAGTCAAGGCAGGTGCTACCTCCTCTGTGCCCTAATTGCACTGATAGAAGAGTCTTTTGAGAACCCAGGAAAACACTACCTACCTGGATAAGGATTTGTCTCCGTGCAATCACCAATGGACACTTGGCATTTACACAACAACGGGCAAGAGTACACCCAGTCCTGGATTAGCCAACCTTGAGTTTGAGTCTTGACCTTGGGAAAGCCGTCTAATTCTTCTAAATTTTGTCTCTTTCTCTATAAAATGGGCATAAGAATAGTATTTGCCTAGTGGGAGGTGGCTGACAGTCTAAGCGAGGTCTCTGGGCACAGGGGTGGAAAACTTGGGTCTTGGTAAAACAGTTGAGCAGTGCAGCCAATTTCGTCTCCCAGGGGATAGATAGTAAAGGGAGCTCCGACATCCTTACGGGGAGACAAAGAAGGAGGGAGTCTGACATTTCAAATGGCGAGAGGTCAGCCGTAAGAGCGGTGAGAGAACTTGAGGCCTCGCAGCAAGATGTTGGTGAAGAAAAACAGATCATCATGAGCATAGAGCTCTAAGGGATAAAAACACTTCTCTTTGGGGGAGAAGTGACTGAGTACAAAAATTGCAGAATTCAGCCTCACCATTTGGCAGCTTCGGGCACCCTGCAGACTGTACTCAGCTTAGTTTTCTGCTTGTGCTTCTGCTGGGCACCTAAGGAGCTGATCATTACTTACAATGATCACATAAAATGTTTGGCTTGACCTTTTTTGAATACACAGGTATTTCAGATGCCTGAAGTCCAACTGATGGTTAAGAATCCTCGGGGGATGTTCCCCAACTCGCCTTCCCGCAGCACTCAGAACCGGAAGCAGAGAGACAGGTTTCTTTGCACTCTCTTTCTGCAGGGTAATTTTTTTTTTTCCGGAGGGTAATTTTTCTTTTTTCCGGAGGGTAATTTTTCTACTCTATCATTTTTTTGGATTAAGTCTATAGAAGGTTTTGGGTATCCTGGCTTTAGGCAAAAGCTTCCCATCCAGCTAGCCTCCTTGTGCCAGCCCCAGGCATTGCCGTCCGTGCCCCGAGACTGTTAAGAGAGGTGTGCTCTTTCAGGGGGCCCCCCAGATGGCCCCAAAGGAGCTGAGCTCTAGCCTCAGCTCTGGATTCAGGGTCCATAGGGCAGTTGGCCTCTAAGATTTTTCCTTGGTATCGTTTCAAATTAGCCAATCATTTAAATTATTTATATATGTGTTCTAATAGATGTAAATACAAGATTTATGATACTATATATAGTAAACTTATATACAAATATGTGATAAATATTCATGATATCTAATCAACCATTTTGTCCTTCTTAACCTAATTTTGTACTCTTGCTTTCTTTTTTTATTTTTTAATATATTTTATTGATTATGCTATTAGAGTGGTCCCATTTTTTCTCCCCTTTATTCTCCTCCACCCTGTACCTCCCTTCTACCATTATTCCCCCACTTTAGTTCATGTCCATGGGTCATACATATCAGTTCTTTGGCTTCTCCATTTCCTATACTATTCTTAGCCTCCCCCTGTCTATTTTCTACCTACCATTTATGCTACTTATTCCTTGTACCTTTTCCCCCTCTCTCCCTCCTCCCTTTCACCCTGATAACCCTCCATGTGATCTCCATTTCTGTGATTCTGTTCCTGTTCCAGTTGTTTGCTTAGTTTTTTTTTTTTGTGCTTTTTTTTTTGGTTCAGTTGTTGATAGTTGTGAATTTGTGGTCATTTTACTGTTTATATTTTTGGTCTTCTTTTTCTTAGATAAGTCCCTTTAACATTTCATATAATAAGGGTTCAGTGATGATGAACTCCTTTAACTTGACCTTATCTGAAAAGCGCTTTATCTTCCCTTCCATTCTAAATGAAAGCTTTGCTGGATAGAGTCATCTTGGATGTAGGTCATGCCTTTCATGACTTCGAATACTTCTTTTCAGCCCCTTCTTGCCTGCAAGGTTTCTTTTGAGAAACCAGCTGATAGTCTTATGGGAACTCCTTTGTAGGTAACTGTTCTTTCCCCTCGTTGCTTTTAAGATTCTTTCCTTATCTTTAATCTCGGGTAATGTAATTATGATGTGCCTTGGTGTGTGCTTCCTGGGGTCTAACTTCTTTGGGACTCTGAGCTTCCTGGACTTCCTGGAAGTCTATTTCCTTTGCCAGACTAGGGAAGTTCTTCTTCATTATGTTTTCAAATAAGTTTTAAATTTCTTGTTCTTCCTCTTCTCCTTCTGGCACCCCTATGATTCAGATGTTGGAATGTTTAAAGTTGTCCCAGAGGTTCCTGGGCCTCTCTTTCTTTTTCTGAATTCTTGTTTCTTCATTCTATTGTGGTTGAATGTTTATTTCTTCCTTCTGGTCCAAATCATTGATTTGAGTCCTGGTTTCCTTCCCTTCACTGTTGGTTCCCTTTATTTCGCTTTTCATAGCCTTCACTTTTTCCTCTATTTTGTGATCATACTCAACCATTTCTGTGAGCATCCTGGTTACCAGTGTTTTGAACTCTGCATCCGATAGGTTGGCCATCTCTTCATTGCTTAGTTGTATTTTTTCTGGAGCTTTGATCTTTTCTTTCATTTGGGCCATATTTTTTTGTCTAGGCACACCTGTAATGCCTAAAGGGCAGAGCCTTAGGTATTCACCAGGGCGGGGCAACCGACACAGCATCTCTGTGTTGTGAAGCTGTATGTGGGGGAGGGGTCTGAGAGGGAACAATGCTGCTCGCACAGCTGTAGCCTGGCTTTCAGTTACTTCCCCTGCTCCCCACAAGCAAATTGGGCCCTTCTGATGGTGATTCCCAGGTGAGTGTTTTTGTGTATGTTCTAGGACCCTGTGGGTCTCTCCAACGAACTCTCCTGTGAGGCTGGGAGTTTCTCCTGCCATCTCAACCCCCACAGGTGTTTTCAGTCAGAGGTTCTGAAGCTTTATTTCCCCGCACTGAAACTCTGGGTTGTGTGGTCTGCCTCGCTCCCCAATTGTTCCTCCCAGTTTATCTGCACACAAATGTGGGACCACCTGTCCACCAGCTGCTGCCTTGCTGTGAGTGCTCTCCACCCAGCTGCCTGTCTCTGCCCTTCCTACTGCTCTGGGTGAGTGTTTTTTCTTTAACTCCTGAGTTGTCAGACTTTCATACCATTTGATCTTCTGGCACTTCCGGTTGTTTTTGTTCTTAAATTTGTTGTTGTCCTCTTTATTGTGCAAGGAGGCACAGTATGTCTACCTATGCCTCCATCTTGACTGGAAGTTACTCTTGCTTTCTTAACACATTTGCAAAGCTTTGCTCTTCTTACCCGTCCCTCAACCTAAAGAAGTTCGAGGGTGGCTACAGTACTTACTCCCTTATTCATTTATGTGTTCATGTATTTCACAAAGAGTGACTCTCCTGCTTGTTATTTGGGACTCAAGGGTGGACAAGAACTGGTTTTTGTCAGGAAAGAACTCACAGACTGCTAGGGGAGACAGACTAGTAATCCGGTAGTAAGTTAGAGTGTGACAATTTAGGTAAACCCTGGTTGATATGGAAGGACAGAGAAAGGGGACCTTACCCAGGTTGGTGTGGGCAAACCTTCCCAGGCTTCTGGAAGACATGGCACTGGATTCTTAGGAAGCAAGAATGAGAAAGAAGCAAGGACTTTTCAGGAGCCGCATCTGATCAGGCAGGAATCACTGGTGCTCTAACCCTGTCTGCTATTTTTTCTAACACAATGGTTTTGCTCCTTATTTTCTCCCAGAGTGATTTTTATGCTCTGTGCAATTTTTTAAATTTTCACAGTACTTTAAGTTTGGAACACAATGTTTCTTCTCTGAAGCCCACCCTGGAACTCTCAGGAAAAATGAATATTTCCGCATTTTGTCCTTGGTGCCCCCCATCACTTGGTTCTTCACTCCCTCATGGAAACTCTGCCTCACATTGTAGTGATTCAGGAGTAGGTTCCCATGGCTCGTGAACAAAGAACAAAGCACTCACATTACTTTCCTCTGTAACCTCGTGGCCTTGAACTTTCACTTTTACTCTCCCATGCCTCTGCTTTACTAAATTAGGAAATAACAAGATCAAACAACTTGCAACACAACAGGATGGACTTGGGTTAGACACACCATTGGATTGCTTAATAGGAAATATTGTGACAAGGGCCACAAGTCATAAAGGGGTAGCATGAAGCAGCAATAGGCTCTCTGTCCTGAATTATAGCCATCTCATTGTTGCGAGTTCTTCCTTTGATTCAGCTCACTGTGCGATCTTATCATTCTCACGTTGAAGGTTGATCAGTCGGTACATGGGAACTGGAATGATTGGAGAGACGGTGGAGAAAGGGGCCAGGATCACCTGGAGATCTCTGGTTTGGCCATTGGCCACGTGGGGTCCCATCTCCTGAAAGAGATTGGGTCTAGAGGTGGTGTGGGTTGGGGTAAGGGCGAAGACTGGGACTTGTTTGTGAAGCCGACAGGCGGGAATGACTAAGCAGCAGGTGACCATGTAGATCTGGACTCTGTCGTATGCTCTGGTCAGGAGATTAAAAAATAGAAAGTAGCTTCAAATTTTCCTAATCTGTTTTCTTCCTGATTTAGTCAACTTAATCTATCAATTTTCAGCTTTCAAATGAAGCACCCCAAATATTCAGCTATAACCCCATCACTCCTAAAGTCTCTCTATGATTTAGAATGTTCTTTTATGGACAGAGCATATGAGGAAAGAAGACATGAGTTTACTTCCACAATCCCTCCGCCAAAATCACTGCATCATCTGGGACATGACCTTGGCCCTTTCTGAGGCTCCGTTTCCTTTCTCTATAAAAGAAGGGGGTGGAAGAAATGATCTCTCAGGTATGATTTTCATCTAAATTCTCCCGATTCTCAACCTGGTTTGGAGGGAGATTAAGATTAAAACCAGGAGAACTTAGCCTCTCTTTGACTCTTGCCGTGTCAATAAAAACAGCACAGCCATCCACGCTCCCAGCCCCGTACCTGTCCTGCTGTTCCAGGCCACAGGGTCAGAGAAGAGAACTAGCAAATAAACAACGAAATCTAATTGTGACATCACAGGTCACTTGGTGCTGCTTTATTTTTCCTTTTATGTAAAGAAACAAACAACAATGATAACAAAACCCTGACAGGCCAAAGAAAAAGAATTGCAAGAATGACATTCAAATCTTCACAAAGCAATGGCCCTGGGTCAGCATCTTAGGGCTGCCGGGATGTACAAGGAAGCAGATGACATTGGGCTGTGGTGCTCGAGGCACCTGTGGGATCTTCTGGGTGAGCTGCGCTGGTTTCACCTTCATGCAGTTTTTTCTTCCCTTTGTCTGAGTCTCTCTGCTCTACTGGCCACCCTAAGGCCACGGTCTGAAACTTTTTCCTGTTTGTACCTTCAGTTCCTGATTGCAGTTCCTGTTTGACACTCAGTAGATACTTGTTGATTGAATGAAAAATAGTCATTATTACACCGGAATTGTTCGGCGCAAAATCTATAACTGCAGATAGCTTAAAAAAACAAACAAACAAAAGAGAGTCATTAGAAAGTGAACTTTGACTTCTTATTTACAGGGTCTCCTTTCAGAGTACATGCCTTACAGGCTGCTGTAGCACCGAACAGGCCCCTGGCAATCGGGCTCAGTAACACTTGCAAATAGGTTCAGGATCCTCCTGAGGAGAGGGGAAGGGCCCGGCGCCTTCTGCAGTTCCATAGCAGAGGCTGGCTGTTTTCATCCTGCCACGCTTTCATGGCGCGCCGCTGTGCGCCGCAGGACTGAGTTTTGAATCGAGGAAAGAGTTAATAGTGGGGGGAAATGATGCAAATACGTGTCGTTGGCTGAGGCTGAGTTGAGATTTGAGTTACTCAAGAAACACATTTTGCTGCTTTGATTCTGAAAATTAAAAGTGACACTTGGGGTAGACATGAGTCATCAGGTGATAGGAGCTGTGGTTCCCGCAGCTTGCATGACCCGGAAATTATGAGATGCCTTCATCTGCTGAACTCTGAGTTGATGGGTTACGCAGGCACGCAACGAGCTGTTAGATCATGACCGTGTGCAGCGAACGTGGGCTAAGGTAATGCATTCGTTCATTTATTCCAGAAAGCAATTGTTCTAGGCACTTTTTACGCACAGGAGTTATAACTATGAATGAAATCCAATCTCTGCATGCAGAGCTTGGCGGGAGACTGGAGGAATAAAGGGATCATTCAAACCAACTGTGTCAAATGCTGGGATCAACACGAGCCCAAGGTGCTGGGAACACATTAGACGCTTTAGCTGACTCTTGGGAGATGAAGGAGAGAGCTAGGAAGGCTTCCCGGGGGAAGTGATCTCTAAAAACTTTGTTCAACCTTTTGCTCTATTCAGGCTTTCAGTGGATTGGATGAGCCCCCAACAGCCTGGGAGAGGCCATCCTCTTGACTCAGCTTACCTGTTCAAATGGTAGCCTCATCTTGTAACACCCTCACAGGTCCATCCAGAAATAATGCGAAACCAAGTGTCTGGGCAGCTTGGTCCAGCCAAGTGGACCCGTACAAGTAGCCATCACACTTGGCTCCTCCATTTTCTTGCTGGCTTTGCTACCTTGCCAATAGCTCACCACACCTTAATGCCTTGCTTCTTCGTTAGGGAAATGAAGATGGTCAGGTTAAGCTCCCAGCAGACAGGAGGCACAAAGAAGAGTTGCGGGGGCCCTCGGCAAATAAAATAATGATGACAATGATATCGGTAGAAAACTTTGATTGAGTCCGTCTTTGGAGTGTTCCAGGCTCTGTGTAGGCACTTTGTCAGCAATACAGGATCTTAATTGATGCAGCTTTACCATGGTAAGGCAGCCATTAAAATACAGGTCTATTCGAACTATATTTTAAAGTAATGAATGAAGCATGTTTTTCCAATGACGTCTTAGCCATAAGCTAAAAATATAAAACAAACACAAAGAGAGATGACCAGGTTGGAGAAGGACCAGTGGGGGGGGTGCCCTTGCATCTCAGAATCACCCCCCACCCCCCATAATCTCTCTGTGGCTGTTAAGCAGAGCTCAACAACTATTGGACTAGGTGGGATGGTTCCATCTTGTGAAGTTCCAAAGGTCAAAGCCAATGTCTCCGAATCTATTATGAGAAGGGGCTAAAGTTAGACTATTGTTACATTCACTGGAAAGATCATCGTTCTTAGGGAACTTACTGAGTTCTCTGTGTCTCAGCTTTTATCTCCGTGTTTATCAGATTTTAGGGTTGTTTGAAGGCTAAAATGAGACAGGAATTACTACATGTAAATCATATGGAGGATGCTGAGCACATAAAAGGTGGTCATTACATGTTAGTTCCTACTGTCTTCAGTTGTTTCGGAGTCTAGCAGTCAGCGGTGTGGTAGTATTCACAATCTACGCCCCATTGTTGGAGTGTTTTCTTACACCGCATCTGGAGTCTCACAGGGATTCCATACACACATTGGAAGCTCCTAGCCTCCTGGTTTTCTTGGAGGGTGGTCTCTGTATTTTGTACTCTCGCTTTTCATGACCACGTGTTTCCCATACTCTCTTTATCTCGTGCAGTCCCATCCTTTTGTGATCTTCCATGGCAGAAACAATCAGACTTTTTCTACGCAAATCATCCTTCCACTATTCGGAGATACTTTCCCAGTTAGAATAGGGTTTACCGTCCTCCTGGGCGCTGGCCACCCACTTCCAGGGACTCCAGGGCAATGTTTGTGTTGGACTCATTTGTAGGTAATAATTAAAGCCAGATATTCACTCATTTACTCACTTCCTTTTACTGAATTAGAAATTAGGTCAAATAAAGGACTAGGCCTCTGGAGCGTTAAAAATAATACAAGCCTTATTTTTAGGGGACTCAGGCTCTCATTAGAAAAATAAGTCATGAACATGATGACCATAACACCAGGTGGGAGTCAGTCATTATCACAAAGGGGTTTCGAGTAAGTTCCCTGAGGAGTCAAAAGCAGGGACAGAGGGAAGGCAGGGCTGGGGAGGGGTGATTCAGCAGGAAGGTAAATAGCATCCTTATCTGAGGCATCAGGGAGAGAAGGTGTGAAAAGCGGAGAGATGGTTTGCTAGAATCAGAATACGGTGGTGGGACGTGAGGTGCAATGGCGAGACTGAGGCAGCCTAGGCAGGGCTGTGAGGAGTAAGCCCAGAAACAGTGCTTTGCTTGCCAGGCAGAGGGAAACTGGAATCACTTGGAGTGGGATGTTCCCATCATCATAGCTGTACTTTCAGCACGGGGTGTGTCCGGGTGCATGACGTGGAGGGGTAGCCCTCAGCGGTCCAGGTGAGCAGCAATGGAGGCGGGCCTGCGCTGGCCAATATGTGCCTCGTGGAGCTTATGCAGTGGTGAGGAAGGATCTCTCTCCTTACTGTTTCTTCCCACCTTCGCTGCACTTGCTTACCTCCCCTCCTTTTCTTGTCTGCTGTATTCTCTTACCCCAGGAGTCCCCTGGGCACCAGGGCCAACCTACAGATCCATCCTCCACACTGCTGTTGCTTAAGAGCAGAGCTGGTCAAGTGCCTACCCTCTTCAGGAACTTTCCATGGCTTCCTCTTTCCTGTAGGATAAAATCATACATTAGAGAGAGACATTCTCATATTTGTTTTAATATGACATCCTGCTCTTGCTTCTGGAGAAGCCATACTGCCCAGTGATCAGGGGAAAAATAAGTTCAAACTTGTAAACAAAGAAGACCTCGCTCATAAATATGCAGATCTTGGACAGTTTAGTCATTCGGTATCGCCACCCTTAAGCACCACTTGGTTGTAGCCACAGCCACAAAAGGCTTTGCCCTGACGCAGAGGCCAGGTGCGGTGTGGAGTTGAGTCAGGGGGAGGGGTTTTGAAAGTTCCCTCTGGACCAGGATGAAGGAAACTTTGTGACTGTGATCATTCACGCAAGAGGGAGGTGGCTCAGTGGGACAAGCACTGGCTTTGGAGTCGTGGAGGGGCTTGGGTTCGAGTCCAGCCATGTGACCTCTGCAGGTGCTCACCGTGAACTTAGGCTTCCAACAGTAATAAGGGGTGCCGGCAGCCGTTTTCCAGCATTGTAGGTGTACACAGCATCTGATGTGGGCCTTGCCCCGGTCTTGAGGGTCAAAGTCACCCTTGTGAGTTGCAGAACAGTTGCCCACATTGGGGTGGGCAATGCGTTGAGATTTTCCAGAGTCAGAGGATCCGGAGGTGGTGACCAGCAAGACAGAGGCCACTGTGTGGCTAGAGAGTGAAGACGTGGCCCTGGCTGGGAGTGCACTTGGACTTCACCAACAGGCTTGATACTGGGCCAGCTAAGTGGGAGTGTGGCCACTTGGGTGACGCCTAGCCTCACTGTCCACCTTGTCACAGCTGCAGTCTGTTCATTTCCACCTGAGTGAATAGTTTTGGATACCTACTATGTGCTAGGTGCCAGGCTGAGACGGTCTGACCTCATCAGTGAGCAAACGGCGGGGCCGAGGGGCTGAGGAGGGCAGAGTGCCTGGGGTGGGGGGAGTGGGGAGGCAGGGGACGCAAACAGGGAGGGGACGAGGGGGCGCACCAGCTGTTTTCCAACTTCGGTCTCCACTCCGAGTCGGATGGTGAGCCTGGCAGCAGGCTCCGCATGAGGGAGAGCAGGGCGAACTCTCGGGAAGAGAGTGGGAACCGTTTCCTTGGATTTTAGGAAATGGGTAAATTAGGAAGTGAGAGGTGACTGCCATGTGCCTGCACCCACACACCTCCGGGGACAGCCGAGCACTGAGGAGGGGAGGACCTTCTGTCTGAGGCCCTGGGGAAGGTGACTGGGGCGTGAATGCATGTCTGCACCTAGCAGGCTCAGCGGGCTTCCCCGCCCATGGGGATGCAGAGCAGGTCACACCCCAGAGGGTCCCTTATTAGGGCACAGATGTCACAGGCATCTTGTCACGCCCTGTGGTGAGCCCAACAGGTAGCGATGCCTAATACAAATCTGCGACATGAACAATGGCTCTTGGAGGCCAACTCGATAACCAAGACAAAAGCTACGGATCCGTTTGCCTGACACGCTGGTTCACATCACGGGTGAGAACAGGCTGTCGCATACGTCTGGCAGGATGATCCCCGCACAACTCCAGGGGGCGATGTGCACCGTGCTCCACAGTGACCTGAGGTGGCAGCGAGTGCAGGAGGCCGGCGTGGATGTCGCTGCATCTGTGCCTCCTCAGGCTCCCAGCCCATCTCCAGGGGGAGTATCACGAATGGCTGGTGAGGTCAGGGGGCCACCGCCACTGTCCTTCTGTCCATGGATGTGAGTCTCAGGGCAGGACCCCTGTGTTCTAGCCACGGCCTGTCACAGACACCCCACCTACCGTGGGCAGGTTGGTCAGTGTCTTGACCCTTAGCATCCTGGTAGGTGAGGGGCTGGATCTGACATGTGCTATCAGATTTTCAACAATCCCCATGAAGCTGGGGTGCCCCTCCATTCTGTTCTCCATCCTCTTCGCCAGCTCCTTCTGCCCTTTTAGACGCAGTTCAGAGTCCACATCTTTGGAGCTTTCTGACACCCAGTCTGAGGGATGGGTCCCATGTCCCTTCTCAAAGCATGTGTCCTGCTGGGTCACCTCTGTCATGGATAAGACCGCCTCATTTGTGCCTGCTCTGCGAGATGGGGGTTTGTCTTAATTATCACTGTACCCCCAGTGCCTGCCTGTAAGAAGTGCTCAGTACACATTTATGAAACGAGAAGAAAGATGGCCACGGAGGTTCTTATTATTTTATTAATTTAATTTTTATATATATATATGCCTTCGAGAACTTCTAGATATATTGCATGTTGAACGGAGCTGTAAAAACATGTAACGTAAACGTAGTCATTGCTCTGCTCATGCATGTCAATCCCCGGGGAGCTGCGGGCGTGGCGCCTGGCGTATCTGAAGTTTTCAGACGTGTAAGGAGGAGACGCAGGGAGATGTCAAGGGTCCTCGGGGGTCTGGTGAGGCGGGAGCAGCCAGGACCTCCTCGTGGCAGAATTTCTGATGAAATCAGAACCTCGGGGTCCTGACCTAATGTTCCACAAAACAGGCGATGCCGAAACCCGAGAACTTTGAAAGGCTTATTTTTCTTGGGGCAACAGCAGGAAAACATGTTTGCCTATGACTAATCCCCCTCCTGTGAACTGTGGGTATTATCTTTGAGGGTTTTCAAGATAAATAGATTGAAGCTGTTGTCAAGTTGCGCCAGACAAAAGCAAACAGACCCGGGGTCTTTCGCTGTGTCTGCACCTCCCCAGTGTCGCCCCCAACTGCCTCGTCGCTTTGTGGTTTTGTGGTGCTGCGGGTGGTGAGGGTGGGGTGGAGGGGCTGGGTGGGGGTGTGAGTTGGGGGGCGGGGAGCATAGCACAGAGTGGAGAGCGTGGCCCTGGTGGGGCACAGGGCTGCCCGAGGAATCCCATTGCCAGTACAGGCCAAGCAACGCAGCAAACGGTTACTGAGCACCTCCCCTGTGCCCAGCCCTGTGCCAGACACTGCCCTTGCCCTTGATCTTGAGAAGTTACATTAGAAAAATGAAGAGAGCGAAGTTGACTCCTTGCTCTGTTGGCACAGCACAAAGTTACCTGATGATGAAAGCCCCCTCTATGGGTGACCAGCGGGGACAACCGCCCAGAGCTGTCGTGAGCTGTCTGTGTGACCATAGGCATCTTGCTTGCCCCTCTGGGCCTTGGCCTCCTCATGGTGAACAGGAGCTTCTTATCCCTTATTTGTTGGGCTCGCCCGGGATCCTTCCGGCTTAGCTAATTAGACTTTCAAAGGAACTAGAAGTTGTTGGATGAAAAGGATTTAGCTACCTGTCATCAAGTGCCAGGAGTCCCTCTGCCTTCATGTAATTATGTCATTATGCAAGGAAGTGAAAACAATCGAGGGGTGCTTTTCGTGGTTTCAGCACTGGCACGGCCTTGACTGACAACGAGACTTCGTGACTGGTGGCTGGGGCCGGTGCGGTGTCCCCTGTGTGCGCTCTATCACAACATCAGACCGGCTATTTAGGACCAAAGGCAGCCTTTCCTGAGCCCCGGGCGTCCTGCTGGACGCCTTCTCCTTGGGTGACCTGCTTCAGCCGTCCCAAAAGGAGGCAAACGCTTCACATACTAGACGAGGAATCAGGGGGGCAACCACCCCGGCCCCTGAGACTATTTCTGCGGTGTCCTTTAGCGTGTTGGTGGTACGTTTCCTTTACCTTTATATATCTGAGAACATGGTTGCACGTAGAAAATTCTAGCGACAGAGCAGACTCGGCTGCGGGCAGAGAGCTCACCTCCAATGGAAGTTACCTCCTGGTCGTCCGTTCACAGGGGCGGTGCCTTTCTCCCCTTCCCACGGGTCCTGGTGGCCTTTCGAGTTGGCTGTGCGTGGTAGACTTGCTGCTCAGGGTTTATAGCCCTGCTCTTGTGCGTTGTGCATGATTTGGAAACAAGCCACCCATGGACCAAAGTTCAGGGCTGGGCGGAGGAATCTTGTCGCAGCTGGTGGTGGGGGCCCAGCCCGGCCCCCTGCCTGGGGAAGGACACGGGGTGGGCCCACAGGTACCATGTAGCGTCTGCCATGGGGAGCCCGAAACCTGGAGAGACTGTCATTTCTCCTCCTGCCCAGGCCTGGTGGGCGGTCTAGTCCTGTGCAGAAACAGGGGTGAATAAGACGACCTTTTAGAAAATGGGAGATGGCTGACAAAAACACGGAGGAACCTCCGTCCCATATCATACAACGAAAAATCAGCAAGATTTTTCACGCTGGCCTGTTAGCAAAAACGAAACCTTTAATGCGGGGTAGAGTTCGTGTGTGGCTCGTGGGAGTATGCATTGGTAGAACCTAAGTAAAACTAATTTTTTAGCTAGTATGTATCAAGAGCCTTGGAAATTTTAGACGAAATTCCTTTTTAATGGTTAAATGTTCACAGCCAGTCTTATTACCCTTCATGTAACCCACATGTGCGTTACCATCTTCGTTACCTTGAAAATACATTTTCCACGAAGAGCATATTGTGAATATTTTTCCTCTATCCTCATATTTCTGAGGATATGGCTATATGGGGAGTTCTAGGGCCGCAAGTCGTGATTTTATTCAAATGTTCATGGACAATTGTTTGATTGTTTTCCGTCATGTTGTGTCGCTCTGGTAAATTCTGAGTCCATGATTTTTTTTTTTTTTTTTGTGGTTTTGTAGGTGAACATTTTTGCCAGGACACTTGACACCCTTCCGTGTCCCTAGGCTTTAATAACTTCATCACAATACGGTATACGTTACTCATTGTCATGAATTCTCCCTGGGACATACACACCCTTTAGGGCTGCAGACATAGGTCTTCATTTCTAGAAATTCTTCGCTTCCATGTTTGAATATTTTTCCGCTTTCATGCATTCTCTTTAAACATTAACAGTCCTAAATATCCAACAATGATGGCTGCATTGCCCATTACCTACATTTACTCCTTTTAAGTTCTTTATCCCCTTTGTCCTCATTCCATGGATTTTTCTCAGTCTGTCTTCCGCGCCATTGTCTTGGATCTCCGTGGTTGCGTCAGCTCTAACTTCGTCTGATGTTTCTCGGGCCCCTTTAAAAATTCCACCCCTGCTGTTGTACTTTCCTGGCCTTGTCTTTTCCTTTATCGCCGCGGACACCGTGAATCATCCCTGTGGTCATCTTATCTCTGATCTGACCTTCTTAACGCTCACATTCTCTCTCATTTTCTTTAAAATAAGAAAAAAAAAACCCACTAACCCTAAAACTATCTTCTGTTCCCTGGGAAAACACTCTTCTTTCCAAGGAGAACTTACGGGGTCCCTCTTCCTACTTGATTTCATCCTGGGACATTGTTTTGGCGCTGGTTCCCTGCCACTCTGCTCTGCCTCTCCACGCTCTCCGAACAGAGGTGGCTGCGTGAGATCGGCTAAGAGCCCGTGAGGGTGTCGGTGAGTCACACAGGGGCTGGAGGGCTGGAGACGGTGGCTCAGTCTCCGTTCAACCCTCCTGTCACCTTCTAGGCGGGAAGAGGCTCAGGACTCTGGGATTTCAGCAGGCGGCCCTGGCTCCTTTCCCTTGATCTGTAATTTCATTAAAATGTCTTCAGAGCCGGGACTGACCGTCAGTGAGAGATTCAGGGCCGATCCCCCCTTTCCTCTGTGCTCCCATTTGGGGCGGCCACGCCATCTGAATTAATGTAAACGGCTTTGGGTTGACTGCCTCTACCTACGCTTAACCTCCTCCACCCCTTCTGAACTTTGGGTTTCCGCTGTGAGCTTCCGCAGGACAGAGATTGACCCACGCTGTGTGCGCAGCACATTTTCACCTAGTAGGTGTTTAGGAAATGTTTTTGAAATTATTCCAGTTGAGCTGACTGCGAGACTCAAGGTTAAGAGCCTAAACTCCAATCAATAACCACATGAAACATCCCCGATGATTTTCATAACATTTAATTTCAATGTATAAACACGGGCTGCAGTAGGAAGCCATGATTTACTCAACATTCCAATCTGGTGTGAAATGGAATTTTCATTTTCTTTTGTAACAAATTAGGAGCATGAGGGTCAGGACCAGGACACGCTCATCCGCTCTCCTGTGCCTCAGGGAGCCTTAGCGAGGATGCGCGGCCACACGGGAAGGAGGAACCCCCCACTTTCCTGTGGCTTCGCGTTACCTACTGACGCATGTCAGAGCCTCAAACACCATATGCAGACATGTGTGGATGTGAGGCAGCTTAAAATAAGAGTGCAGCAGATTTCAAACAGTTCTTTCTATGCCATTACATACACTATAGTATTAAAACATAACAAAAAGGAAAATAAAAAAATCTGTTCTAACAATCTGTTTCATGAATCTTGAAAAGATATACAAAACAAATTACCCCAGATAAGATGTGTATCTCAGTTTCCACCACATGAACTCAACACAGACGGTCCCATGGGCCTGAAAATGGAGAAGCCAGGAGGGGTCTCTCCTACATCCCCTTCCTTTAGACAGCACTGTGGTGGCGTCGTTGTTGGTCAAGGGCTGCTGATGGTTCTGGGTGACCAGAGCACCGCAGTCATTTTCGTTACTGTCCAAAGAAGGACTTGTGAGTTGAGTCCTGCAGCCTACAGACTGGACCGAACCTCGTCCAAGTATCAGGTCAACGCTGAGTGTGATGATGGGTGTTCTCGGAACTTCTGGATGACTGTGACTCTGAGCTCAGCATGAGGTGTCCCCACGGGACATCCTCTTATCCCTTTTGTGAAAGGGTTGAGGAGCTGGGGTTGGTTCTCCAGTGGCCACCAGCTTTTACCCCATATGCTGATGGACTCGCTCTGTGACCTCTGCAGGGGTCAGCTTGGAGACACAGAGGTCTGGGTTCAAATCCTGGGTCCACCACTATGTGGTTGACCATGCTTCCTCTATCCTACATCATGGGGCTCACTCGTACCTCACATGCCCCTTTTGTGAGGACTGGGGACTGTACTCCTAAGGCAAAATGGAGACATCTCTGAGTCAGTCTTCCTTACATGCCTGTGGCCTAAGAAATAACACTGGTGTCAGCCCCAGGAGCCCTGTGTCTCACCACTGATAGTGACCACCTGTGATCTCGTGTACATCGGTTCCCCTTTCTAAGTTGGACTACCTCTCTTAGTTAAATGAGATTCCATCAAAACTGATCTCAAAACCCCTTTCAGCTTAACAAAATCCTGCACATCATTCTCCTGTTGGCCCCAACACTCCCCCTTGGCACCTCCTGGGCACCTGCGTGTAGTCTAGGATCCCCTTCTCCGGTTCCTTACTTACCTGTGTAAGATTTCATCACCCTTTGAGCAGCACCACACTTCACGCTGTTGTTCAGCCGCCTGCTTTGCCCCCTTAGTCTGTGGGCCCCTCAACGGCAGCAGCTGTGTTTCACTTACCCTGATATTCCTGGTGGCTTGCCAAAGGCTTAGCCTGTAGTAGTTGCTCATTAAATGGTTTTTTAATCCTAATGACTTATCCAAATTATTTACCACTACGTTACTGAACACATCATTTGGCAACAGTATCTTCTCTTCTCTGGGCATTGAAAAGAGAATTCTTCTCAAATAAGTGTGCCGGTCTTATTTCAGGGGAAGGCAGCCTGGTGAATCAGGCTGACAGATGCTCACTCAACTGAGGCATCAGGGCAAGAACACTTACCATCCTTCCCGTGTAGGTTTTCTAATTGTTTATTTATTAAAAAATTTACTACGTGCTATTTGTCACATACAAGGCGAGGCACTGGGGAGATAGATAACAGGATAGAATAAGAAACTGTGCCTCAGTTTTGGATGTAGCAGCCATTGGAGCTGGGAAAAGTCACATTTAGTGAGCAACCTTTTCTGTATCTGTTGAAGATAATAATAATTGCATATCTTGTGTATCTCAGGAGATGGTTGTGGGTATCCCATGAGAATTTAGATGCGAACTTTATTGATGAACCATAAAATGATGGATTAAATAAAGGCAATGGTAACCTTTCTAGATGCTTCCTTTCTCTTAATTAACAGCGTTTAGGTTTAACAGCTGCTTAAATACCTGATGTGTGCTTCCCCCTGTGTCCCAGGGTTGTGAGATGTTTTCAGAAGACAGACCCGCCAGCAAGTTTTCATGGCTTTGCTTTTCCTTAATTCGTTTTTGACTCCTCCAGGCCCCCATGGTTAGCCCGCTCCTTAAGAAACGAAGGACGTGAACTAAAGTGTTTACATTGGCAATATTTCCGGTGCAAATTCTCAACCACCGACTTCTTCCTTTGTATATGTTCGGCACTCAAGTTCTTTGTATTTGAATAATACATGATCATCATTTTATGTCTCTTCTGCATCTTTCCAGAGAAACGTTAGAGTGAATCACCGAACATTCCTCACACTTAGCTTTTTAAAAAGTTGCGCAGTTGGGGAAGCCCAGGGTGTGGGAGAAGGCATGGCCCCAAGGGTGCTTTGCTGTGGAAGGAGCTCCGCCTTGGAGTCAGTTCTGTACGGCAGTGGGAGAGGTGTGTTTCATCTCTCTGATCCTGTGTCGCCTCATCTGTAGTGTGATGTTACTGATTTGTCATCACGAAACTATTGTTAAGACCGGCCGGAATACAGGGGGAACAAACACAGGTCCGTGCCCTGGGCCAGGTCCCCCAGTGAGTAACCGCAGGGTGGGGGTGGGGTCCAGGACTCCTGCGCCTTGGCACCCAACCCTCCCCCCCTCCCTGCTCACCACCCCCAGGCCTAAAAATGCCCAGCACTAGTCTGGAATAACAGCCTCAGACAGGACGGGCCTGGGAAGCCCTGGATGAGGAGGCGCTGTCGTTAGCAAACATGTTTCTTTTCACTTGAATTTCTTGCACAGAGATTGGTCTCAACTCACTGCAAAGTAAGAGGCAAATGTAGTTTATCAACCCCCCAAAATCTCATTATGGTGAGTTCAAGTTGATGTGCAAGATTTCATGATGGAAAGACCTTGACTATTCATTAGGAGTGTGGTTAAATGAATCCCCCTGGCCACTTCTGCGACCTGCCCTGGTTCCATCTCTGCTGGGGCACCTGTGGTCATTTCTTAGCTGAGCCGGTCTTCTGTACGGCTTTCTGGTAGCTCACCTTTCAGTTTTCTCTATGCCTTTCCACAAAGCCTTTTTGTGCAAAAAATGAACTAGAGTCTGTTTACATTCCCAGATTCTTTGGGTGGGGCATTTTCATTGCTTAGTGTTGCATGATCAAAAGAATTCTTTCTTTGTATAGGATGCTAACATATACAGCATCTTTATTTTTGGTTTGGGATTCTCACTGTATCAACCTGCTTTGCATTGACCAACTTTGCTTCATTTGCGTCTCTACCACTGGTTCAGAGCCCCTCAGCTGAAGTTCACTGCCTTTAGTTTCCTCCTCAAGGGCACTGAAGTGGAAGGCAGGAAATACAAAACTCGGGGATGAGGCCAATATAAAGAGCTGAGGGCCCTTTGCACAGGCCCTGGGCAGCCATTGCTTTACGGGATTTTCCATCGCTGCTCCGAGGTATGAATGGTGAGCACCGCTTTGCCGAAGGGCAGCCAGCATATGGGAGGAGCAGCCTTGTTTCTGAGCCTGTGCAGCGAGGTCCCTCAAACGTGGAACCACAACTCAGGAACCATGTTTGTTTGTTTTTTTCCTCCGTGTCTTTGGTGCCTGTTACCAGATGGTAGGTGGTCAACGAATAGTCAATCAATGAATACCTGTATTGGTAAAGATTTGCTCTATTTGGGACCATTTACTCTTCAAGGGTGGCACCAATATCCGGTAAAACAAGAGGGGAGACCCCTACTGATCATGACACTCAACTGTCCTGGTGTGTGGCTCTCCCTTCTGAGCTCGTTCGTTGTTTATAATGATGTCAAGGACTTGGGTTAGGGTTATGCTGAAGCAGAGTGCTGGGAAGACTCTGGTGTTCTGTGGTCCCAGCGCTGAATTTTATATTTCGGCAACAGTGTCTGAATCCTTACATGAAAGCAAGCTCTCCCTGTGCTGCCGAGCCTGGGATCTGAGGGACTGAGCATCCCTTGTTCTGGAAGGACAAGCTTTGTCACAGGAGAATGAATAGCCCCTGCTCCCGTTTGGGCTCCGGCAGCTCCTGCCTATGGAAGTATTCTCATTCACTTGGGCTAGGCTGGGCTTCATTTCACAGAGGCACAAACAAGTCTGCAGTCCTCAGGGGATCTGGCACAGGAAAATGAAGTCATTTTACATTTGCAGCATGATTCAAATTGGAATCGCACAAGTCAGAACACAGGATGCCGGAGTTCTTTGTTTAGCTCCTCTGTGCTTCAGGAGCTGAGTTTTCTCCAGCTTCCTGGAGGGAGGAAGTGGAAATGTATGGAATACCCATTTGCATTATATGGTCCGCGAGGTTCTTTTCCCTTACATAAAACATCCAGCTTAAATCTTGCATTCAGCCCTATAAAAGGCAAAACAAGGAGCCATTGAGTCCTTGCAGTGGGGCTGACTTCGCGCTCTGCCTCGGTGTCATGGGGACAGGGCTTAAATTCCTTCCTGAAAGGAAACTTTTACTTCATCCAGCTGGGGGAAAGGGTATGGAGAAGGAGGAGAAGGAGAAGGACTTTGGACTCAGGCCCCAGACAGGGCAGTAATAGGGACTGTAATCTCTCCAGATCTCCTGTGTTGCAGGAGGAAATAGGATTCTTCCATGGCACCACAGGAAACGCATTTCTGGGATACATGGGTAGGAGGACTGGAGGTATAGAGGCAAGACTTATTAAAGCACAAACAGAAGACTGCCTCCAGGTACACCTTGCCCAATGTCTCATCCATGACCAGGTGGCTCAGCTCTGTCTCACTGTCGAAGAGGTGCAGCCTCTGGGGCTGCAGCCTGCGCCACCAGCCCAGCACCTGAAGCTCTGGTAGTCCACCACAGACTTCGCTTCTGTTTGCCCTGTGACTGGTACTGCACTTGGGGCAGTGCAGCTGCTGGAGAGAGAGAGAGCGCGCATGCACATGAGAGGCCCTGGTCTTTGTTAAGCTTTGATTATATTTTCTTGGCTTTGGGAAGGGGTACGCTTTCTTTCAACTACCCGATCCCTTTCTTGGACCTCCTTGGGGCTACGCTGGAGCCTCCCCCTATCCAATCAATCTCCTTGATCTCCCGGGTTTTCATGCCCTTATCCTATCTGATCTTTCTCCTAGGTGTGTCCCCACCCTGTGTGATTACCATTTTTGCTCCTATGGCACATGCCTCATGGTAGAAGGACATTCCCCTGTGCCGTCTTGGCTTCTACTGCACAGACCTCAGGAAAGGAATTTCCCTCTCACTGTTTATCCTTCCTCTCATTAGTCTGGGGGAACTGGTTGGTTGTTTCCTGGGGAGATTGGAAGGCTGGTCTTTCCTGCTTAATTGGGGATTAATGTCTCTTTGGTGGAGGTTGCAGCTGTCCCCTGGGGTGTCTGTGAAGCTGCCCCTTTCCTAGTTAATCAGGCTTAATGCCGGATTCCATTTGCTCCCTTCCTTTGTTAATAACTACCTACCCACTGTAGCACCTGTTGTCCCCACTTGGTCTCAGGTGGTTTATTTTGTACCTCAGTAGATTTCGAATCTCCCCCGCCCTGGCTTCTCCCTTCGTTCCCTGTAACCTCATGCGACAGATGCTGTCTGCACTTCGCCTTTTCCTGCTGCTGCACCTCTGTGCTCACTCTCACCACATGCTCATTTGTCACGTGACTTAGACTACCATGTTTCACAGCACACCATCCCAAGGGGGTGGATGTTATTTCCCTTTATGGGGAGGAATCTGAAGTGCAGAGAAAATGAGTCCGTTGCTCAGTCCGTAGTTAGTTAGCATTACAGGATGCAGAGCTCAGGATAGCGTAGCTGCCGAAACAAGGAGCCATGTCTTGTTGGCTCACAAGTGTTCTCTGTTCCTTTGCTCTGAATCCTGACACGCTCCAAAGCTCACAGTTCTTTGTTCTGCACTAAACTTTAGTCCCACTGTCTTAGTCATCTCAGGCTGTAACAAAATACCATAGCCTGGGTGACTGAAAGGTTTATTTCTCACCATTCTGGAGGCTAAGAAGTTCAAGATCAAGGCCTTGGTGAGACCCCTCCTTCTGGATTACACGTAGCCAGCTTCTGGTTGCGTGCTCACAGGGCCTATCTTATGTGTGTGCAAGTGGAGAAGGTAAAGGAGGTCCCTCGGGCTTTCTTCCTCATCTTACGAGAGCACTACTGGCCATTATGAGGGGCCCTCCTGATGGCCTCATCCAAACTCAGTCGCCCCCTAAAGGCCCCACCTCAAACTCCATCACGTGGGGACACAAACATTCAGTCTACCTCATCAACCATTTCTGTTTCTTCCCGTCCTCTGGAAATAGAAGGAACGCGACACATTTTTCTAGGGCTACCTGAGAGGATGTCCCAGTGCAGCACCTGTCTGCTTCTCCACCCTGATACCTGGGTGACAGAGCTGGGTGTTGTCACTAACCTCAAGGGCCTTTTCTTCCCTGCCCTGGCCACTGCCTCTAGGAGGGCTCTGTGCCCTTGCTCCCAGCAATGGGTCTCAAAATACCTCCTTTGCTCTCCCAGGATGCTGAACAAACCTTCACGGAAACAGGAGTCCTCGTCTCCCTTGGATAAGCCAGCCTAACAGAAGTGCACGTGTAGATATGACTTCCCCTTGCTTGGTTACGGTATTCTGAGCCACAAGTTCTGCTGCTTAGAGAGTCGGGTAAACTAGCTTGTCCTCCACATACCTGCTTATCGACCCAGCAGAGGAGTTCTCCCTCCTTTCAAACCCGAAACCTTAGATATGCGTTTGTGGGCAAACAAGCTCATCTTGGAGAGCCGAAGGGCAGGAGGGCTGATGACGGTCCCAGTGTTTGTGACAAGGTAGCATCAAGGTTGCGGAGCTGTACAAACTGCCCCGCGTGGCCTGCTGTCCCACAGCAGCCGAGATGGTCTTGAGATGTAAAATGAGGTGGTGCCTGGCTGTGCCAAGTGCCCGCCTGTGCGCCTTTCCTCTGGAAGGGACAGCGATAAAAGGCTAAGCAGCGATGCTTCCCATTGCCCTCTGGGGTTTCAAATATCACTGGCCACCAAAAAAAAAAAAAAAAAATCCTTTACCTTTTGTATAATCCAAGCATGTGGTTTGGAGGTAAGTAATCCATTGAAAATTTTCCTGCCTTTCAATTTTGCAGAAAGCAAACTGAATTCTATTTAATTTAGCAAACATTACCCGAGAACTTACTGGGGGCTGGGCCTGTGCTAAGTGTTATGGACACAGTGACAAATGAAATACTGTCTTGGCCTTTGAGAAGCTCCTAGTCTGGAGGGAGAGGCAGCCAGGTAAAAGCTGCAAGGTGCAGAGCTCAGGTGCATCCTCGTGATAGGGCGGATAGTCTGGGTTGACAGGGGCTGGTGTGTCCAGGCTATGGGGACGCCAGGAGAGGCTTCACGGGGGCAGCAATGATAGCTGGGACTTGAGGATATGGATGCGTTAACCTGATAGGCGAGGAGCAGCAGGAGTGTGATGTCAGACCATGGAGCGCTACCAGCAAAGGCACGGAATCCTGGGGAAGCCCTGCCTGTTGGTGGAACAGAGGCTCTGGGGTCTGGAGAGGGTGGTGGGAAAGCTGGCCCAGACAAGGGTTGCTGACGGAGGGGACTGTGCATGCCGTGCTCGGGAATTTGGACACTGTCTTACTGTAATGCAAAGCCCCAGGATGTTTCATCAACAGGGGAAAGCCACGCCAAAATGTGTACAGAGACTGTGAGAGCTGGGTGTAGGATGGTCTGAAGGGCAAGACTCAGAGCAAGGAGCCAGGGCCTCATCGGGAGACTATTCCTGCAATCCAGGGAAGGAACGGTGAGCCCCCACAGAAGCGTGCGGGTCGGGGTGGTGGGGAAAGGCTGGGCCCGACGAATGAAAAAGGGCAGGACTGACTGTTACCAAGTGGGTGCCGAAGGCTGAGTGAGCGATGAGTGCGGGTGTTCTCCGATGAACTTGGTCACCCCTTGCGGTGGCCGTTCCCGCCGTCCGTGGACACCTGCGCCAGTCACGTCTCTGCAAACAGACCCCCCTGGTGCTGGGTGAATCACAGCCTTCGTGGTACTTTTCCTCTGGCCTCAGGCGAGTCCTGCACGTTGGAGAACTTCCATGGGGATCTCTCACATCCTGCACAGAACACCCTGGCCCTCCGACCGAGCCCTGCACCAGTTGGTGAGACCTTTGGTGAGGATTCAAGGGCTGGGTTTATGACGCAATATTTTTCCCTGGTCTGTTCATCTTGGCACAGCTTGGGACTAGCACATTGGAACTGGCGGTGCCGCCCTGCTCGGTCACATGGGCGCTCTGACAGCAAAGTAAATCAACTCAGTCCCCGGTCACATGCTGAGGCCCTGCCCACGTGGTGAAAGGTAGACCCCGGTGTGGCCCCGAGAATGCACACACACTCAGAGAGCCTGTGCACATTTAAATGGCTTTTTAAAACCAAAGCCCTGCAAGTGTGTGAATCATCATCCCAGACACGTTGCCTGCAGGCACACATGACACCGTGTTCCTTCCCGGATGCTTCCCCTTCACAAATTAGGGAGGCTGTCGACATCCTTCTGGGGAGAGGATGATCCGCTTCCACAGGCGGTGAAGAATAACATGTAAATGTCATTTAGCTTGAACGACTTCTACATGGATCAAAAGACACACTCCAGTCTCTAACTAGGATCACCAAACCCTTTATTTCAATAAAATCACAGCAAAGCCACAAAACTCTCGACTGAATTAGGCCCAGTGTGGGGTGGGAATCATTCAGACATTCCTTCCAGGTTAGTAGACTATTTGCAATTCAGCTTTTTTTTTTTTTTAAAACTGATGTGCATGTTATATAACCACCACCAGCCACAGGGGAAGCAAGAATCCAAGGCTGCTGAAAATTTTCCACCCAGCTCTCAAAGCCGACGAGAGAGCATGAAGGAATGCCCCCTTGCTTTAGGTGCCAGGGCTACCGCTGCCCCCGAGTCCACGTCAGAATGAGAGGCAGCACAGCCTAGGGCTCAGACACGTGCATTCTGGGGGTGGGCAGTCTTGTGCTGGGACCCTGCAACATGTAGGGGCTTTGGGGCTTGGGCAGTTTCCTAAACCTTTCTTGGTTTTAATTTTTCTTGACATCCATGTTTTCATCTTTCTTATCAGGTTGTTCTGAAGGTACAGTGAGTTCATGCATGTTAAGCACTTAGCCGAGTTCCTGTGTATAATGGCTCAATAAATATAAACTATTGTTTAAAAACGAAATTGTAAGTTCCATGCTTCGTTTTAATTCTGGAAATGCTGTGTTTTACTCCATAGCTCTATTTCTCGTCCTTCTCTCTCTCTCTCTCTTTTCAGAAAAAGTAGTATTTTCTCCAAAATTTTCAGCAACGGCTCTCCCAGCAGAGGTACCACGTTCGTGCTTGGTTTTGCATAAACCCTGGTTTGCGGGACCACAAACCTCAAAGGTGATGCCACCCTGACTTGGAAAACGCAGTCATACTGAAGAGAAGGCATGGATGCTTCTCGACACTCCTCCCTGAGGAGTCTTTGTCACATTTTTTTCTGGGTAACTGAGTAAAAACCAGTCCTTGTAGCTTGTGACTGCGGAATGAATTGCCTGATGATTTTGACTTGGTGAGCGGGGTCCAGGGGAACCCTGACGTCCACACCGGCGCATGGCTTTGCTGTTGCTAAGCAACTCCGCTAGCTGAGCTTTCCCAGCTGAGGCTCCCGGAGGACTCCTGGTCAGCATCCTGAACAACGGTGGCCATTGTCCAGATCTGGAGATGAGGAAGGTGGAGGAGATTGGGGTGAATGTAGCGATGATTGCGGAGGCGCTCTGGCCTCAGAGGCGGACCCCTGGGTTCTGGGCCTGGCTCTCACTTGCTCTGTAGTTTTATACGGCCCCCTCTCCTCTTTGGATGGCTTCTCTGTATGTTCGATGAAAGGGTGGGCACTGGTCTAGGTAACTCCTAAAGGCTCCTCAGGTTCCAAAATCTCAACCCCCTACACGTTGCCCTAGGTCTTCTAAGATTAAAGAAAGTCAACACCTTTTCTTATGGAAAACATAAAGTGTAAATCGTTTTTCCGGAGTAGATGTTTACATAAAATTGAACGGTCTATATTTTTTCTAGTGTGTATTTATTTTTGTGCAGGCATTCTTCCGAGAATTATCTTTAAAAAAAAAAGATTGTAAAACTATACATTATTTCATTTAAATCCCCTTACCATTTATCTCATTTTTTTTAGGTAAGAAACTTAATCATAAAGGAGATTTATAATGTACATATGGCTACAGAGTTAGCAAGTGGTTAATTTGGGATTCCAACAGGTTCATTTGATTCTAGAGCTTGAACCCTTGGTTAGTTTTTTATAAATCTGATTTAAGAGCATGACTGGGCTGCATGTGCACTCCCTGAGCCCGTGATAGGTCCACTTATCGCTGAGAGCGTCCACTCTCGAGAAGCCGCTCGGTCGTTATGCAGCCGGTAAACATTCTTGCTCTCTGTACATCGATCTGGATCTGGATCTGATCTCTTCCCCCATCACTGGTCACACATTGCTCACTGCTCAGGAGAACATCCACAGCTTGAACACGCGTTTTCACACCCGCAGCCACATCTCCCGCCCATTGCTTCCTGGGTGACCGGCACAGGGTCAGCTTGTGGTGGTAAAGCCTGCTTATCAAAATATGCGAAATCGTAAACCTCTGAAACATTCAAATGTCATGATCATTCTAAATACAAATTTAAATAGTCTGTGTTCCCAGAGCAAGTCATTTCTATAAAGAAATCTAAAAGTAAGCAGTGAAATGAGATTTCATGAATCACGAGTAAACCAGAGAAAACGCTGACCAGGATCGCTTTGCTCGGACACCAGTGCCCTGTCAACACCCATCAGTTTTCTCTGCTTCCAGGGACTCCGTGGCTACAACTTACACGGTGAACATGGGTAACAGGAAGGAGGAAGAGTGGGGAATACATCTGAGTTTACAACATTCATTCTGGAAATATCAGGGCTAAGGGCTTAGAATCAAATGTGAGTTCTTTGCATAGAAAATTTGGGGGGATTAACAAAGTACTGACTTGGGGGAAAAAAATCAAAGAAAGAGTGTTTACAGAAGGCTCATTTTTTTTTCCCCCTGAAATCAAATTTCTCTTAGGAGAATGACATTTGAGTGCATTAGGGATAAATAGCCTGGAAACATATGGATTGAATTTCCCATTAAATGCACATGAGTTTTGATATGGTGGGGCACATACTTCAGAAAGATAATTTGGCCTCGGCTGAAACCAGAATATTTAAGAAATCCTTCCAGAGGCTTTGCCAAAGCCCAGAGCCACTGGACTCTTCCATTCCTAGCAGCTTCCACTTTAGCCAGTACCCCTAGCAGCCTGGCCAAATGAAACAGAGAGCTCAGCATCTTCTGACGGGGAGCTTTGCCAAGCTCAGCCCCGGAGATGCGTTTAAGGGCTTCTAGCTGACCCTCTGAGCCAAGAGTACAATTGGAAAATGCTGGCGTCTCTTAGCGTATCTGCTTCGGGGAGCTCTGAGAGACAGCCCTGTGGGAGCCAGGCTGGGAACAGGGTCCACGCTGTAAACTCTTTGCAAAAGCCCCACTTCCTCTGCTGGGGCCAGGTTCTCCCCCCACCCGGACAGTCTGTGCAAGAACAACAACGGCAACAGCCAAGCGAGGGCTATTGTCAAGTTCGTACATAGCTCTCCCCTGCAAAAGTATGGCAGGTGGCAAGATCCTCGGCCACTGGGTTCCAGCCAAAACATGGCACACACTTTTTCTTCTGGGAGAGACACCGGGAACCTGCTGTGAGTCAGAGTGTGGGCGCCACCGCCGAGTAACTGCTGTCTGAGCATCTTGCCTGTGACTGATGAGGCTTAGTCAGTTCTTGGAAAGAGGGAAGAGTCCTCCTCGTTCCGTCACCCACTTCCAGATTTGCCTCTGGGCCTTGGGATGGAGCATTAGCAATCTAGTGGAATCCACTCTATTCACCCCAAAACGTGTATGTGTATTGAGTTTCTACGTAGGGCCAGGCTCAATGCTAGGTCTTGGGAAGAGAGAAATACACGTGACTCAGCGTCTTCCCTCAGAGGACTTACAGGCCAGTGACTGTTTGGAGAATGTTAGTCCCCGGAGATGAATCATTAAAACGGGGTGTCACATCTACAAATTTTAGGAAATGTTGAATTCTTTGTCATTCTGCCATATTCTACTGTATTAAAGTATTTGAGAAGCTCCCTAGTAAGTCAGCAGGCTTAACTTTAGATGCCTTTCTCAAATTTTTAAATGCCCAATGGCCACACCCACTTCATCCCCCACGGTGATTTCCCACAGCTCCTTTGGGAAACAAGGGCCCAGTGCAAAGATCCAAAATTATACTTTTGTAGGACAGGTACAATATTTAAAGATCATCACAAAATAGGGAGTTAGCGCGGAAGAGAAAGGTAGCGAATCAGAAGCCGTCTGTTAAAGAGGTGGCATTCTAAGTAGGTTTGGAAAGATGGATGCTGAGGTCTGACTGTATCCCCTCAAAATGTAGAGGTTGAATCTTAAGCCCCAGGTTGGTGGTGTTAGCAGGTGGGGCCTCTGGGAGCTTCATAGGCCATGAGGGTGGAGCCCTCGTGAATGGCGTGAGTCCCTTGCTTCCTCCTCCACGTGAGGATGCAGTGAGAAGCTGCTCCCCGTGAACCAGGGAGGGGCCCTCGGCAGCCACCCAACACCAAGTCTGTCAGCACCCCAATCTTGGACTTCCAGCCTCCAGCGCCGTGAAGAATACAACTCGGTTGGTTATAAGCTACCCAGCGTGTGATATTTTGTTCTAGCAGCCTGAACAGACTAAGATGACGAGTGGACGTTTTCCAGGCAGAAACTGTGGGGAAGGCCTTCCAGGCCAGGAGCCAACCCCGAGCCAGGAGGTGGGGTTGCAGGGCAGAGCTCTCTCGTAGCGGGTGTATACAGGCCGCTGGCAGCTTGGGGAAGCGCGTGGTGGGCAGAACAGCAGAGATGATGTTGCGAAGGGCCAGGACCAAATCCTGAGGTTCGTAGTAGTTGCCACGCGAGTGTTTTGAGCTGTAGGTAAAGCATGGAAAGACAGTTTTTTATTCCAAGTTCAAGTTCCTACTGTTTACCACAATGTACTGTTCATGTATTGCGAACTCTTTTTTTCCCACTGCATTTATTGAAAATTATAAGATCCAATCTTCTGTGGAATGCGGACAGGGAGGCATGGCTCCTGATGTTTAGGGGCATTCATCTAAAAAGGTGCATGCTGGTCCCGGGGCCTGGGGAAGCAAACTTAATAGACATGTGTCGCCAGGGACAAACTGGGGGCAGCCTGATAGTATGCATTGAGGATGATGAAGAATGAGGCAGGGGGGTGGAGTTGAAAGTCCAGTGGGTGAACTAGTGATTGTTCAGGAAGGAACGAAACCAACGTGGTGATCCTCCCTGAAGGGGAACCAAGGGGCCGAGTGCCCTACTAGCTTTGAATGTCTCTGGAGTGATGGGCTGGGGTCAGGAGGACCGGGCTCTTGTTCCAGCTTGAGCACAGCTAATTATGTAATGTTGGGTCAATGGTTTCCTATAAAGTAAAGGCATTTGGACTCTGCTGCTCAAAGAACCTTTCAGCTCTCATACACTAGGGATCCCTCAGTCTCTGTGAGTGCTCAACATTAAATTGGAAGCTAAAAGAAGTCATACTAACATGTATAGGTTTAAGATATCACAGAACTAAAAAAGGGGGATGTCAGATAGTTACAGAATGCTAGACACCATTGCACGGTCTTAAATAAGTTCTCATTTAACCCTGCCATTCACGGAGGTCTAACTATGGGAAAGACACTTTTTCATTTTGCGTGTGTAAACTGAGGCTCAGAAAAGTTGCTTTAAGTTCTCTTGCAACTAGTAAGTGAGGGAGATGGGGTTGGGGAGCTGGTCAATGTGGTTCTAAAGCCCTCGCTCTTTTTGTTGTGCTGTGTCACACTGTCCCTCACCGTAGAGTAGAGTTGATGAAGTGCTCCGAAGTGCACTGGGTACCAGGATGTCCTTCAAAGTGAAGGGGGTGCTGCTCATGGGAGAGGGGATGAGACTGAAAATGCCAAGGCTGAGTGTTTCCTAAGGAATGGGGCTTCTGGGCACAGAGGTGGGACATCACGCAGAGTCTGCTCCAGACGCAGTGACTCACGGGCCCCAGCAAGTCCAACGGTCACCAGGAGCTAGAGTCCACTGGCATGACACTGCTGCCCCTCATGCTTCTTGAGCCTCTTCCGTCAGGGTCAGAGGGAGCTAGATTCCCTTCACCGTGGCCAGTAAGACCCCCACCCCCAGGAAATGTGCCTGATCTCATTCTACTTGGAAGGATAACCATGCGGGTAGAGGCCAAGGCCAAGTTCCATGTGGTGCCATGCAGGCATCCCATCCCATCCAGCAGGAGAGGAAGGGGGAACAGACATTTTGTCGCTGCTGAGGGAAGTTGCAGTTGAATGGAGAAAGCAGATATTAATGTCACCGTTGTACAAAGGTGCTGATTGGGGCAGGAGGAAGAAGATCTCTGTGACCCCAGAGAATTGCTCGAGGTGGAGAAAGGAGTGGGCGAGGAACTAGTCAGATAGAAGAGCTGCACTCAAGCAAGGCCCAGACATGTGACAGCTGGTGGCACACTCAGGAAATGGCAGATAGCCTGAGGCTGGTGAGTCACAGCTCATGTGAGGACGGGCTGGAGAGATAGCTTGAGATTAGACGGTAAATAGCCTTGGGAACTAGATTAAAGCATTGAAACTATTAGCACAAATCCTAAGTTCATTAAAAAAACCAACATTTACCAATATTTGAACAAAATTACCTGAAAGTAAGGAAAGGACAACACCGGGGAGAGGGAGGGGAGACTCCAAAAAAGTTTCTAGATATAATGTAGGTAAAGATTATGAGAACTTGAACTTGGGAGTTGGCCATGGGCTTGGAGAAGGCAGAAGAGATGTGGAATGAGGCAGTCAGCGAGCCAGGGAAGCGGCGGAGCTAGGGTTTGAATCAAGGTTCTGTCTCATGTTTAACGTGTGTGAATGCGCACTGACCCGCATACGCTGATGGCAGAGTACATGCCAGGCACTGGCCAGGTGCCAGGGAAGCAGAGATGGGGACGGTCTCTGGCTCTGTTGCGCTTGCAGCTGAGAGACACAGAGAGGTAAGAAGGCACCTTCCAGCATAAGTCTGATCAGAAAGACAGAAGAGGGCATTATGGGAACAGATGAGGGAGAAAGGCCAGAGACCCCCATGTAAAGCTGCTGAGCAGGTTCCCAGAGAAAGGATATCTAAGTGGAAATCCAGAACAGGAGCTGGCGGAGGGCAGAGGGGTACAGAAGGAGAGAAGCTGGGTCCCAAGGAGAGGAAATGACTGGATTCATGCCTGATCAGTCCAGTGGACTCACTAAACAGGCCTCCAGCCGCTTTGGATCACAGAGATCCTGATTTCTGTTATTGTGCGGTGATGCCAGCTCAGTGTACATCAGCTTTCTGCTCGCTGGAATGACCCACGAAGGAGCATAGAAAGTCATACTGGGATGGTCTTGAAGGACTCCCTTTTCAGCCTGTCAGTTTACAAAGAAGGCAACCGAAACCTTGGAGAAAGAGACTTAAGATAACGCAGCAATTTAGAACCGTAACCCGGGTCTCCTGTTTCCCAGCCCAACGTCTCTTTTTAATATGCCAAGCCCATGTCTTACTTATATCTGAGTCTGGTGTTGCTCTGTGTCTAAAATGTCTCGCCTAAGGGTTTTACTTAAGTTATTCCACCATGTGCTCATTTATAATTGTTAAGTTCTTACAACTGAGGCCAACCGAATCTCTGTTCCCAACATGCACGGGCTGCCCTGCCATAGCCTCCTCATCTCATTTCTTCAGCAATTACCATTAATTCTCTCATTAGCTCGAGTTTTATGATTCTCTTCTTCCTAGGGCACAAGTGAACTCACGCGTTGAATTGCTTCATCATTCAGGGTACTAAGAGTTCCATTTAAGGCATTTGCCGGCCTGGTGCATTTGCTCGGCTTCTGGTGGCATCTGCTGTAGGCATGCTTCGGGGCACACCCGGGACAGCCTCATCCCTCCTGTCACCCCCCCCCCCATTTCCCTGCTCAACTACAGTCACAGTCAAACAGCGCTTACTGAGCAGACTCCATTGAGGACACTTTACATGCGTGACACCATCTGATCCTGACAGTGATTCCTTGTGCTAACTGCCACTCTCCCCATTTTCCAACTGAGGCAACCCAGACTAAGGAAGGGACATCACCCACCCACGTACACAGTGTAGAAAGGGGGTGAGCCAAAATGAACACAGGTTTACTGCCTCCTGGCTGACTCTGCTCTTCCAGTCGCTCAGGCTACTTTGTCCCTTAGACGTCATGGGTGAAGTTCTACGAGGTGGTGAAATTATCATTATATTCCATCTTTCTGGCAATACATTTTATTGTGACATGCCGTCTGCCAGCATCAGACATCCAGTTATGTCTCACCCCAGGTTCATCCTGTGGATAACTCACACACCAGCCGTTAAAATCATTTCTTTCTGGCGGGACCGGTTGTCGCTGCTCCGGAGAGCCAACCCAGGGGTTAGTGCTGCCTCTGGAGGTGGTGCCGTGGCTTCTCTGGCAACTGTGGCCACCAAGGAAGGAGAGAAAGCCGGTGGGGTCAGGACGGCCAAGGACAGGAGCTTGGCCATGGGGGGAGGAGGGAGCACTCCTCCTGGAGGCGGCCCAGAATCACGAGATGTGGATCCCACATGACTCAGCTCTCCGAGCAGGTAATGGAAACCCAATGAGACTCGAGCTTATTTAAGAAAACATGCATCATTGATGTGGCTATTTTGGGATAGGAAAGAGAGCTGGGAAAGGAGAAGTGTGTGAGAAGTACTGAGCTGAGTGTGATAGAACACCAAGATCCCTCTTCACCATCAAACAGCCAAACGCAAGCGTGTCCTGATTTTCCCAGCGTCAGGGTTGGGAGAGGCAGGTGCTGGGTGCAGACACTGGCAGCTCCGGGGCCTCTGAGGGAGCATGCAGGCTGTGGTTTTGGGCTTGGGAGGTATTGAAAGGGATTCGCTCCTTTCTTTCCTTATTGTTGCTAAGAGAAACCTGGTCTCAAGTAGGACTGGGAATGGAGACTCCCATACCAGGCCCTGAATGTGCCAAAGCTTCCCCTGGGAAGCCGTCAGATGCCTGCTGTGCAGCTCAGTGGCAGCAGAAACCCTCTTTATAATCACTTGCAGGGGGTCCATGTGGCGTGGTGATCAGCCAGGGAGAGGATGGGCACAGGAGTAAGCAGGCCACGTCCGGCTCCGTGTCCTGTGATGCGCATGTCAGAGGTACAGCTGACATGCGTTCTGTCCCCATCGGCGAAGTCCCATGGGCCAGGAGGAGGAGGAGGCAGGTCTGAGAAGAGGAGATCCTGCCTGCTCTGCTCTCTCCTGGGTTCTTGCTGTGGCCTCCCGACTGGTCTTTCTCTCAGGCGCCTGTGACCAGCCTCATACCCCAAGCAGAAGACGGGCCTCCAACACCCTTGATTTTATCTTGTTGTTTTTGTTCTTTCTGAATCTCTGATCCTGATCTGCTTCCAACCCTCCTGATTTCTAATGTCAGTTTTTCATTCAGCTCGCCCATACTCAAGCGGACCTCCCTGGGTCTTTTTTCTCCCATCTGTGCTGTACCCCTGCCCCAACTCAGCCCCTGGGGACACTCTTGCTCACTATTTGGATTTTCTTCTTGGGTAAGCCCCCTTAGTAACACCCCTCAAGCTCTACTGCCCTGGAATACTTGCTAAAAATACAAATGCCTGGTTCTCACCCCCAATTGCTGAATCAGAGTCGCTGGGGACAGGAACTCTGGTAGATTGATTATAAACATGGCTGTGTTTTCCACACTTCCCTGAGCCTATGACCTTCCAATGTGACTTTGAAGCTCTTCCCTTCAAGAGGTGGGGTCTTTTTGAGCCTGGGCTGGCCTAGTGAGCTGTTTTGGCCAACGAAAGGTGTGGAAGTGTCCTCATGCCAGTCATGAGCCCCACACTCAAGAAGCAGTGTGTGCTGTCCGTTGGAACCCTGCCTCATAAGCAAAAGCAGGCAAGCATGCTGGAGAATGACAGACCGCCTGGGGGAGAGACCAGTTGTCCCTCTGAGGTCATCCTCAACCAGCCTGTGACGAGCCAGCTTTCTAACACGTGAGTGAGCTCAGCCAAGATCAGCAGAGCTGCTTCTCTGACCCACACCTGGTGGGAGACGCATGAGTAAACCCAGAGGAGAACAGTAGCCAAAACAATAAGCATTTCAACAATGATAACTGATTGTGAATTAGCCAGTGGGTTTGGGGTGGTTTGTTATATAGCAAATCAAACTCATACAGGAATCAGTTTGGAACCAAGGACATGGACAGGGATTTTGAGAGTGAAATAGGCAGAGGCCAGATGCAGTAGGACTTTGTAGGGACACCATCAGGGTTCAACACTTTATCCTAAGGGTTAGGCAAAGTTGTTGAAATGTTTTTGAGCATGGAAGTAACGCAGTTAGGTTTGTGTTATAGAAAAATTAACCTGGCTACTTTGTAGAGAATGAATGGCAGGGGGAGGGGTTAAGGATAACTCAAGGTAGAGTGAATTCACCTTGCATAAGTTTTGTTTTGTTTTACTTTTTTTCGTTCTAAATATATACACTGGGATCCAACTATGCATTAAGCGATGGGATTTCAAGAAATAAGAACCCATATCCTGTCTTCAAGACTAGTGAGAGAGAGTTGTTACGTGTTACAACAAGGGTTCTAATAGAGGTACACTCAGGCAGTTACAATAATGTGGAGAAGTGGCACCTAGCCCTCAGCAGGAGGGGGAAGTGAGCAATTCAGACCCATTGGTGAAAGCTGAGGATGCCACAAAGACGGGGGACATGGTTTCCTAGGAAGAGGAAAGAGTGTAAGTGAAACTTGCTGCTGCTGCAGTCTTAAGTGTGAGGCGGACAGAAGCAATATGATGGGGGGAGTATGCAGGGGCCAGGCCATGGTCTTCCTTGTACCTACTGAGGCTATAGACAGGCCAGAGTGCAACCGGAGCTGAGTGACAGAGGTTCTTGGTGCCAGAGTACCACTGTCCTAGTGGATGGAAGATCGGTGGGAAAGGACCCTGCCCTGGGAACTCTTAGGATGATGGGTCATCATGGCCATGTGACCTGACGCACCTGAAGCAGAGCTACTAGTTACCTGGGAGGCTGGTGGGCAAAGCAGAGAAATCTCCAGACATCTCCCTCCACCTGTAGATCTGAACAGAGGCGCCCACAATAGCCCTGAACAACTGCTGACTGCCTCCTGGAAGCCGGCAGTCAGCGGAGGCAGGGAGAGAACATTTTGCTGTGGCACCTCCCACTCCCCCCGTGCTTGGCACTCCGTGCTGCCAATCTCCAGCTGTCTGTCTAGACGGAGCCCAGATTGGACTGGGAGGTACCGAACACTGTGATCCAGGCCGACTCACTCCTGGCCAACTGGAGGATGAGCACCCAGGAGGATAGACAGATCTGGGCTCCAGGGGTTGGGGGCCTCCTTTCCTAGTAGCACTTAAGTGCTGTCCACATACCTCGGGGCTTTCTGCCCACTGCACCGCCGTGACCCCAGATATGCACCGTGCCCACGTGCATTGGAGGGGTCCGCCCTGTCATGTGCCTGCTGACCATTTTTCAGCCCCAGAGCAAACAACAGATCCCCAGAAAAGCCTCAAAGCCTCTGTAAATAGTAATTGTTTTCAAAGATTAAATGCCAGCCTGTGCAAGACCTGGACAATCATAGCACCCTCCCCTTATCCTACTAACTTCACACAGCAGCCCTGTGAAAGAGACGTTTTCACCCCCGTGTTAAAGAGTTCATTAAGAAAGTGAGACTTCGAGAGGTGAAGTGACTGCCCCGGGGTGCCCTGAGGTCAGGGTTAGAAGCAGGACCTCTGGACTCTACGCTCCACGTTTGGTCTCTAAAACGACACTGCCTCCACTGTGTGGCCTCATCATTTGCGGAGGAGGACAGAAGGACCAAAGAGAGAAAAATGGTTTGCTGAGATGCAGGGCAGCGTCCAGATCTCTCAGCAAAGGCTCTGAACTGCCCGTTTCCTCCTCCCGCAGGGCACCCGCATGCTCTCTTTGGTACATTTCCTGAGTGGCTGCTCCAGACCATCAGCCTTCAGCCTGGGAGGCACGAAGCTCATTGGTTGGAGACCCTGGACAGCTGTGGACATCTGGGCCTGAGGCTGCAGCCAAGGGGCCCTCGCAGAGAGTGGTGTGAGCTGTGGGTGCGCCACATCAGATGTGCACCCTGGGAGGACTGTGGTGGCAGTCAGGACCCTTGGGTCCATTGGGATCCCTTGAGTCTAGCCTTCGTTTCCATTTCCCCTTGGCTACCTATGTGATCACTAGCGTGAGCTCTCAGAGAAATAAAATTTTGAAGAAAGTGAGCCTCTCTTCCTGCTCCGAACACACGTACAACTCCCGACTTCTAGAATTGCTAACAGATTTTTCCCAGCGTGTCAGAATTGGTGAGAGCGAGGAGCCAAGCCAGTTCCTAGTTCTCCCTAGATGATGAGTTTCTTTCCTTTTTCATAAACATGGACCATGTTCTCTTGTCCCGGAAGTACTCAGCTCACATGAACCAACTCACATGTCACCTTCATCTCACCCACATCCCTCTTGGTCCATGGAACGAAAAACTGAGTGAAGCAGGAGACCCCTCTCTCTGTTCCTCTGAGCACCTACCCCTGAGAGGCTCAGTTGCCAGGACCATGGAATCATGGCAGGATCAGCTATGCAATTTGCGGGGACGATGCAAAATGAAAATGCGGCCCTTCTTCAAAAATTACTGAGGATTTCAAGACTTGACGGCACAGCATTAGGCCAGAGCCGATCTAAAGGCAGGCGTGCGTGGAGCTGGTCCTGAGTGGGGCAGTCCACACACAGCAGAGATGGAGAAGGGAGGAACGTGAGAGCTGCGATGGCCATCTGAGGCTCAGCATCTGCGAATGGAGCAATGACACCTTGCCAATCGTGCAACGATTGTCGGTAATACTCACAGACTAGTGGGAAAGGTTAGATGCCGATTCATGGCGCATTCCTTTCCCTAAGAGAGATTCTGGTTCAAATCCCCCCTCCCCCACTTTGCAGAGAAGGTGCCTGGATTCCAAAGGAGGGAAAATGGCTCATCCACATTTAGCCAGGTAATCTATTTGTGGTGGTGCTGGGATGGGGGAACTGGGTCTTCTGAGTCCCACTCTGGTGGTCTTTTCACCAAACCAGGCCACGTCTCCTCTCTTTGGTTGCTTTGGATGCTTCTGGCTTGACTAACGAGGCCGGGCCTCACTATTCTCACCAGCAGATGGTTTGGAGACGGAATCAACCGTCGGTAAGATTGGCCTCCACTTCCTGCCCAGCCTCTGGGTCCCATGACTGGATCGTACTGAAATGAACGTTATCCTTCATCACAGGATGCTCGGGGCAAGGGGATATCTTCCACAAATGACTCCCACACGGTTTGCGATGCAGCAGCTCTCTCTGCACAGTCAATTTGCAGTCACCAGATGGCTGCTTTGAGCGTTGACAAAGGACGTACTTGGAAGAAGTGGTACTCAAAGGCCACGCCGTAGACAAAGGCAGGGTCCACTGGATCCCTTAACAGTGAAATACCTCTGAGCGTGGCTGTGCCAGTACTTAATCCCAACAGTATAATGACACAAACACCTGCTAGGTACAAACTTTTGGGGACTACAAACCACTGTCATGTTAGATACCATCACTCTGATGCCAGAGGAAGGGTAAGGCTAGTGAGGGTTGACTGTAATCTTTCAGATGGAAACACTGGCTCAGAAGAACCTGAGTACCTGGCCAAAGTCACAGTCACATAAACGGTGGCTTTTGAGGAAGGCTACAGCTGATTAGCCTCTTCATGTCTTAGGCCTACGAGACAACTGTGAGCTACATCAGCATTGCCTTTGATCTCTAAGTTTTTCTAAATCATATTAGGAGAGATGGAAGAAAATTCAGGGTCTTCATGCCATCCTGCCTTCTGTGAAACTCACTCCTGGATGCTGACGGCTGGCAAGTCTCCGTCACGAAGCCCCTCATCCCTGTCTTGTTTTTAAGCAGGGCCCTGACCAGGAGGTCAGTGCTTTGCAAAGGAGCTGGTCTTACATTCTGTGGTGACCGTGTTGGCAAATTATGTTTCTGGTCTCAAAGTCATGTAGAAGGTTGGTTTTCTGGGGGTAATTTCATCTACTATACTCAGTTCATGAATACAGCTACCACTCTTTCGCTTAGGACTCTCAACTCCGTTAGTTCAAGGCCCGGATTCTGTTCCAAGCTTGAGACTTGCACGTACCACTCTCTGCTAGACTCTCTTCCTGGGCAAATGAATCCCAAGCATCTCAAACTCAGTATCTCTTAAGCTCCACTCCCTCCACTCCAAACACATCTTTCTTATAGATTTCCCTATTCTGGTACAGGCCAGCACCTTTATACTCTCTTTCCTCTCCATTCTCTGAAATAAAGAACTAGATTACACAATCCCATGTGTTCTATTGGTCTTATTTCTTCTAATCCATCGCCCCCTTCCCTGCCCCCAGGGGACCCTTGATTAAGTCCCTCCCACTGACTACATCCTTTTATACATTGGTATGCCAAATACCAGTCTCATTCATAACAGCCTGGAGAGGTAGTTCTAATACTATTTTGCAGATGGGGAAGCTAAGAAACAGAGAGTTTGGGGGACGTGTGCACAGCCATACACTTACTGAATGGGAAAGCAAGGATGCGTGCGATCCCAGCAAGCAGTCAGTCTCCCGAGGCCCTGCCCTTGGTGATTCTGTTATCGTTATGGGCTGAAATGTGTCCCCTCCCCCCACCTAAATTCATATGTTGAAGTCCTAACCTGCACTGCCTCAGAATGTGAACCTATTTGGAGATAAACAGTAATGGATTTAAAGGGACGCCATTAGCGTGGGCCCTAACCCAATCTTAAAAGAAGAGAAAATATGGGGAAACATGCAGAAGCACAGAAGAAGGGCCACCTGAGGACGCAGTCAGCAAGCCAAGGAGAGAAGCCACAGAGCAAACCAAACTTGCTCGCACCTTGATCTTGGACCCCAGCCTCCAGAGCTGCGAGAAAATGAGGTTCTGTCGTTGAGGCTTCCCAGGCTGTGGTGTTTCAGACAGCGGCCCTGCCGCTCAGGGCGAGTGAGCAAAGTCAAACTCCTCCAATGGGCAAGGTCTCCCAGCCACGGGCTCTGCCTCCTCCTCCCCCTGACGCCATGCCCTCCAGCCGCCACAAACCTGTACTCTGGGACGTGGGGCATTCCACCTCCGCTTCTGTGCTTCTTCTTCATCTTCTGTCTTTCTTTGTGGTGTCCCTCTCTCATTCAATAGTTTCAGTCCTTCATTACCCCAACACTTCTGAACATCCTTTGACAGGTGACTCGGGCACCCCCTCTTCTCGGAAACCTCAGTAGATCCTCCGATTGGAAGTCTGTTTGGTCCTTCCCTTCATACTCTCCCACTGATGTCTTGCACATAAACCTCTTCAATAGTAATTTTTTGTTCCTGTGTTTTTAATTGTGGTAAAATGCAGATACAGGGAATTTGCCATCCTAACCATTTTTAAATGTGCTCTTTAGAGGCGTAAGTACGCTCCATCCCCGCGACCATCACCGCAATTCATCTCCAGAACTCATTTCCTCTGGCGGGACCTCCGCGATGCACCCACTAAACACCAACTCCCTGTTCCCGCCCTCCCCAGCCCCTGGCCACTCCCACTCTCCTCTGGTCCCTATCACTGGGACTACTCCAGGGGCCTCAGGTCAGGGGGATCATACAGTGTTTGTCTTCTTGCGACTGAACTGTTTCACGGAGCCTACGTCCTCGAGGTCCCCCCACGTTGCAGCGTCGTGCGTCAGCATCTCCTTCTTCTTGGAGGCTGAGTAGTTTTCCATCGGATGCATCCACTTACGTTCACAGCGATTACCAAGGGGGAAGGACTTCCTGTCATTTTGTTGTCTGTTTTCTGTACGACATAACTTTTTGTCCCTCACTTCCTCTGTTACTGCATTGCTTCATGCCTACTTGATTTCTTGTAGTGAGGAATTTTGATTCCCTTTTCATTTCCTTTGTTCGTAGTCTATAGGTAACACTCTTTGCAGTTGCTATGGAGACTGCACACGACCTCCTCAAGTTTTAATCTGTTTTTGCCTGATACCAACATAACTTCACTCAGCTACAAAAACTCTACAGATCTGTCCCCTTTGTAATATTGATGCCACAAATTTCATCTTTATATATTTTGTAGCTATTAACACAGATTCATGATTATGTTTATGCTTTTGTCTTTTAAATCTGATAAAAGCATCTAAATGACAGTAACACCACCTTTCCCATTTGTGCGTGCGCGTTTACCTGGAGCAGAGAGCTTTCCCATCCATTTGATAGGACTTTGTTTGCCTTATTTTTAAAATTAAGGAAAATTAAATATGTAAAATTAACACTAAGCATACAAGGAATAGTAACAAATGGTGGTCACTTCCCAATGAATACTTATTGACTGGCTGATGACTCAGTCGAATGAATAATTGGGTTTACTTTTTCAAAGTGAGGCTTTGAATGAAGACATATGATCTATTTCAGTGAGTGGGAGTTCTCTGACCACCTAACACAAATGTGGGCAAAAGGAACCAGTTGGTAACCGAGCTGGTGGGCCCTGGGTGCTGGGTTTCTGGCTTAGCACGTGGGTAGGGTCCTTGGGGATAAACTGCATTTTAGAAGATCTGACTTTAAATAGTTTTATTTTTCCTTTCACTGCTTCAGGAAGTCCCACTCTGAGTCAACGCCAAAGGGGTTTGGTTTTTAGCTTGAATTTTCCCGTAAAAGGTGGAGGAAGAGATGATTCATAGATCGCATCCTGACTTGATTTGCCTCACACTCAAGCTGCAGCAGGTGCGCTGTCGGCCTTTGTAGTGGGGGCTTATTTCAAAGAAGTCAGCGTGGAGAGGGAAAAAGCGTGCACGGGAAAAGGATCAGGAAAATGCACGTTTCAAACTGCTCGTGAAACTATGCAGGCTGTAGAAACAGACCAAAGGGGAAAGGAGGACGTGCGTTCGAAGACCAAACAGGGTGTGCCACGTTTTTATCAGGTGGCATTGTGCACAAGACGTTCGGTTGTGTGGTTGTGCTTGTTGGATTCAGCTACTACTCGATACACAAATATTACAGGGGAAGAAAAGCATATCGTGCCTGCGAGAAGCTGTCATTGTCTTATAATTACAAGTTCTATGCTTTTCATAGGGAACTTTTTCAATGTCCTCCTATTGTTCAAATACAAATTGCGATGTTGTACAGGAAGGAATTACAGATTGACGTTGGAGACCTGGGTTCTAATCCTGGCTCTGACACTATGTACATAGTCCTAAAAAACCAGGAATGCTTTCCGGGCCAAAATGTCATCATCTGTAAAGAGGAGCCAAATATTGTTATTGGTTTCTTTTAGGAATAAATGAGGTAGTACATTTACAAATGCCCAAGACAGTGCAAGCACCCATAGGGTCTACTATACAGCGACTGTCAAACACATACTGGCTTTTCCTTCCCAAGTCCCTGCAATTGTTTCTTCACCTATACAGTTTGGACATATTCTGTATCTTGTATCTGATTATAAAATTTCCACCGGTGTTCTGGAACAATCTTCACTCAAGGAAAAAAAAAAGGCCATCTGTGATTCCTTCTGATTCTCTAAGAGGTGGTCACATCCCTTGTCTTTTTCCAAGAAACTTAGAGTTTTTTAAAAACAAAATTCTGAAGCAATGTTTCTGTTTTGTAAATGTTTATAAATTTGGAAAGAAAGTTGACTTTAATCCATTGTTCTGCACACAGCGCTAAAACTGGCTGACGGGTTATGTACGAGCTTACTGTACTAAGAACAATTCTCGGATGCCTTAGTGAAAAAGGGCACTCGCCGCTGCTTTTTGCCTTCTTCAATAAACCGCTTAAAGCTCGCGATCCCAGTAATTGACAAGCGTAAACGTACTAAATGACAAAAGCTCATGCAACTTCATAAAACGTGTAGGCAGGTCATGGTCACTGTTTCAGCACGATTCTGGCAGCCTGCATATAAACCCTGTGCAAATGTGCATGGTCCTCTACGAAAGGCAGGCAGGTTCCCAAGATCTAGAGCGATCCATTTGATCCGTTAGTACTGGGATTCCCCTTTTAAAATGACGAGAACATTCCAAATTTTTCACCCCTGGTGGTCGTTTCGGACTGTGTCAATTGCGTGCACATGTATTTCAGACACTCCTCTTTACCACCTGATTCCCACACCCCACCCCAAGCTCTTGCTCCGTAGAAAGCAATGGTGCCCAAGAGTGAGGTGCTGAGTGCAAGGAGGTGATAAGACCACGGCGCAGACAGCCGTGGCGCTCACTCAGCAGGTAATCAGAGCTGGAAAGCGTGGCCTGCAAATTACAGGACAGGTTTCCTGTCATTAATGTCCTCAAGGGTCTCTCTGTCCCTGGTTTCTCACAGTCCTGCATTTTCCAGAGCAGCTCCTGTCTTGCCGCTGGAAGGCAGAGAGCAGAAAGCCAGGTAAGAGAGAAGACAGAGGGAAATAACCTTGACGAGATGAAATTTAAATTGGTTGTCTTATTTTAGGTGGCAACGAAATGTATTCAATCCTTCCCAATGTTATTTGAAATTTAGAGTTTTCGAAGTTCTTCGGCCATGGGCTTTTATCTCAGGGAATCCTCGTAAGAAGCCCAGGATACAGGAATCATCAGACAGAAGGGGAATCAAGTCTCAGGAGAGAGAAGAGCTTCGCCTAGTGTCACCCAAGTAGGGCCTGGACGTAAACCCGTGCTTTCAGGGTCCACGCCCAGTATCGTGGCCAGGTTACCCCAGGTGGCCGCTGAGCCTCCAGCGTGGGGCTGGGTCGTGCGGGGTCACAGGATGCAGAAGTCACGGCCCGTGATCTCCGGGAGTTTTCAGCAGGAGGCAGGATGTTTCATCTGAAGACCTAACAGTGAATCTGAGTGCCAAACAGTTAACATTAAGATTTAAGTTTATGTGCAAACCCAGAATGGATGCATATGCTCACGGAAGAAAGGAAACTCATTAATTGACTTCGTGCTCGACGCTGCGTTCTGGAAATGCTGGAGGCAGGTTGTTGCCACGTCTCAGATCCAGGAATTGAATTTCAGATACTTTATCTCATTTTCCATTGTTATCTCAGACCAGCTGAGGGGCACAAATGGTTTTGGGTGCTGACCGCAAACCCTTGCTGTGGACGGCAGCCCATCAACCTCACTGGACTCCAAGTCCTCAGGCCTAGATTTGATACTTACACGAGGCCAGACATCCATATGGACGATAAATAAAGTGTTAAATATCAGCAAACTGACCACGGATATGAGCCTCAACCTCTCTGCCATTACGTGTCATCACTCATAAAATGGGGATAATTATGCTGACTTTGAAACATTTGTTGCTCAGAACAAAATGTCACATGCCTAGCATACATCTAGAAAACAGCAAGACTCATGAATGTTTATTCCATTCCTTCCTTCCTTCCTGAAATCTGCAGCGGTGGGGCTGCATTTCCTTTGGCAGAGTTACCCTGTGCTAAGATTCGCACGTGGCAGGAAGACTATATCGGATCACTGCAGGATGGGCTTGAATTAATTTCACTGTGAGTTACTTCTGCTCTAAGCTTTTTAGTCTGATTCCTCAATACTTCAGCTTGCAATGAAACTATAGTAATAATAACACGGTGCACCATTTTTATGGCATTTGGTAATCATACTACACGAAGTAGTATGTGTCCTACACAAAGTAGGACAAATGTTAATATTAAACAGATTTTACAGCCAGTTAAGAAGTTAATTGTCCCAAGTCCTAAAGCATCAGTTCAGGACCCAGACCACAGCCCACTGATTCCAAGGCCACTGTCCTGGCTGACGTACCACACAGCACATCTGTCAAACCAAATGACACACGTGACCATGAAGAAAAACTAAGTGAGCAAGGTCTTAACCATCGAGAAAGCTGTCAAGAAAAGGCTTTGTTACAGGGCAGACATCACCACCACACACGGCAGAGCACCGGTCTAGCCTGAGAGCCGTGGAAGGTGCCCAAGCAGTGGATGAAGACCTGTCAGTGTCTGGGAGCCTTGGCCTTCCGGGGCTGGAGTCTGCCCTGAGGCCGCGGAGGGAAGCCGCTACAGCAGGAAGAACCGTCACTCTCTCTGCTTGGAATGAAACGGAAATGGCATCTGTCACGGCCACTACCCTTTCCGACGTGGCTTGAATTCACAACAGGTGATAAGGATGGGTTTGCGACACTTTGCTGAGAATAAGAAATCTCACGTCGCGGAATAGAGTTTCTGAGCTACGCGGGGCCTTAGAGATCAGGCGTAAAAGAGGAAACAGGGCAGCTGAAATAAAAAGAAAACCCCAGCTCCAACACCAAGCTCTGCTCCTTAGCCTCCAACACTCAGTTTCTGCGACTGCAAAGGGGTCTATTGCAAAGATGATGAGTCAACGCATTCAAAGGCATGTTGAGAGCCAGAAAGTGCTTTTTACAAATATAGGCTAGTTTGATTTTTGCTTATGTAATAGAAAAAACAATCAACAGTTGTCCAACTATTAGTATCAGAATATTAGCATTTCGGGTTGACTATTAGTACTGTTAGTGTGAACTCGGTATTTTAGACCTCAGTTCAATGCTTATTCTGAGATACAATATTGGTGCTGTAACTTAACCATGGCCATGGGGTGGGTCCTGGGATGGGAGACGGTTAGTAGGACTTGATGCTTCCTCTGACCGACCGCTGGGAGTCCAGGCCAGGAGAGCTGCCTGCGCTGCTCACTGAGCTCCTGGTACCTAACCTCTAACACGCTACCTGCAATATCAGTGTGTACCAGGGAGCCTGGCCTGAATAGAATTTCTGTGAACGAATGAATGGTCCACTCGCCCCAAAGGCTCCTGCTCTATTGAAGGAACCAGATTCACATGGGTCCTGGGACAGAGACAAGCCATGTGCTAGAGAACCGTGGAGGGACATCCATCTGCTCTGCTGAGAATGTGACGATGATGGTAGCATTGGGTGAAAACCAGACGGGGAGGCAAGGGGGAGGATAGGAGTCCAAGAAAGGTTCATGTAGCGTGGAAACGGGTCGTCTCCTACTTGGGGACGGGGCAGACTGGGCTCATGCTCACATCTGCGTCCTTTGCACACCAGTCCAAGTGTTGATCTCAGCCTTGACCTAAGCAGGCTTCACGGATGGAAGGAGAGGCCACACATGCCCCCACATCAAACTCCAACCCTCACTTTTGTGCTGTTTCTAGCTCCGTTGACTTCGCAGGACACCCTGTTGTAGCTCCAGTCATCTCTTCCCTGCTACTTGTTGCTTTTTCTACAGGGAAGAACATTTCTCAATAGACACCAGCCCTTCCCCGGCACACTCACCACTGACTCAGACTCATCCTTAAAGCTGCACTCACACATCCCCTCCTGGGCAGGCACTTGCTTAGTCCTACCAGAGGTATTGGTTCTTTGACTCGGATGTGTGCCTGATGTTACATGTGTCACGAAGAATCAAAACGATTTCTTCAGATACTGGCTTTACCTAACAGACCCTGAGGATGGGGAAGAGTGCTACTCACCTGAACGCGCCCAGCAGGCCCTGGGTCTACCCTACAGTTGGTCAGTAGACACTAATTTGTAGAATGCACAACAGAGCTGACTGCTTACCACTTTGCCCCTCACCTGCTGGGGACTGACACATGAGGTGGCCTGAAATGAGCACGCTGCCCAAGACCATGGGCTTAGGAATGAGGCTGGAGCATTTAATACATAGGCCTTGGGTACAACTTAAAGATTTTAGTTTACTTTTCTCTAACCCAACAGTCTTGGTTCTAATTCTCCAGGTCAACAAATGGAGCAACCCTTTTGACAGGCATGTCAGTGGGGGTTTAGTAGTGCGGGATTTGGTGATCTCCCACCTGCTAATGGGGGAACAATGGCAGTCCCGGTCTCTCCAGGGCTATGGGCACTGAATGGTGATTTCTCTGGTTGCAGCTTCTAGCAATGTATTTACTCAGCTGTTAGCGGGCCCGGCAGCTGGGGCGAGCTCCCCAGCTGGCTGTAAGAAAACTACCGGGGGCTCATTATTTGCCATTAAACTGTAAGCACTTGGCAGGGCATCTGGTCCCACTTTCCTAGGTTATGGTTGGGTACCCCTGAGACATAGTGGTTAGGAGAGCGGCTGGAATATTTAAAATGTCAAATAGGGAAGTTAGAAGTTTTCAAATCTCAGCCCAGTTTTCTTATGGGGTAGAGGAAACGTTGGGTAGAATTAGAACCCCTTTGAAATTTCTGAGGTTCCCTTCACTGAACTTACCTTGAACTTACCCTTGTCACAGTTCTGTTTGCTTTTACAGCAGAAGATTTTTTGGCTTGGGGGTGTCAATGGGGTCTTACGATAGATTCTGTGGGTGACTAATATCTATAAAAGTACATCTGCGTGGGCAGGGAAACTACCTGGTTTCATGGGGAAAGAATAGTTCTGAGGGTTGACAGTTCTAGGTTTTAATCGTGATCTTGTCATTTAGTGCCAGGGCCTTGGGAAAGCTTCTGAAATCGCAGAAACTTGATTTTTTCATTTAAAAAATGAGGTGACGGCATCTACCTCAGAGAGCTGTAAAGACAGGTGTGATGATAACAGCTCTTGGCTGTCTCGTGGCAGTTGACAAAGAAAGTATCATAAAACAAGCTAGAGGTTGGTTGACTCTGAACTGAAATATATATATTTTTTCTAATTCAATTGCAGCCACAGATTTGGTTAAGTTCAATTATATTGAGCATCTTTTCATGTGTCATTTGGCACCTTCATTTCTTTTCTGGTGAAACGTTTGTTCAAGTCTTTTCCCCATTTTTAAAAAATTGGACCATTGGATTTCTTTTTTTCTTTTTTTTTAAACTTGTGACAGCTGAAAAAAATATATTCTGGATACAAATTCTTTGTCATACATACTATGCAATTTATTTTTCCCACTCTGTGACTTGCCTGTTTATTCTCCTAACGGAGTCACCCCAAGAGCAGGCGTTTTTAATTCTGGTAAAGTTTCAGTTGACCAATCTGCTCTTTTATGGATTTTGGGGGGACTTTCATCTGAAAAATTTATGCCTAACCCATGGGCACAAAAATTTATTCCTATATTTTATTTTCAGTGATGTATAACTTCATGTTTTAAATTGAATTTTATTCAATTTTACTTATTTTTTTCTATATGATATAAGACATGAATTGGAGTTCATTTTTTAACAGGCATACCCAATTTTACAGCACCATTTATTGAAAAGACTCACCTGTATCTACTGAATTGCCTTTCCATGTTTTTTGAAACTTGTCCGCATACATGTGCGTTTATTTCTAGACTCTCTACTCTGTCCTACTGATCTCTTTGTTGATTTTTATGCCACAGTGCTTCGAATACTGTAGCTTTGCTCTTTTTCAAAGCTGCTTGGCTACTCCAGGGCCTTTGCATTTCCATATGAATTTAAGAATCAGTTGTTAATTTTCACAAACAAGCCTGTTAGGAATATGATTGAGCTTGTATTTGCAGAGGGTTTATATCTTAACAATATTTAATCTTCTGATATAAGGGGTATATCTTTCCATTTATGAATGTATTCATTAATTCTCTCAGTAATATTTTGTTGTTTTCAGTGTATTTGTCTTGCATATCTTTGGCCAGATTAATCCCTAAGTATGCTGTATTTTTTATACCACTGAAGATGGTATTATTGCTTTAACTAACAATACTACCAATCAGATTTCAGGGCAGACATATGGGCATGGACCGGGGTGCGGGGAGTGACTGTGGAAGTCGGGGAGGGGATGCTGGGTGGAGGGGGTGAAGGGGAGGAAAACTGGGACAACTGTAATAGCATAACAATAAAAAATAAATGCAATAATAAATAATAATACAAAAAATATGACTTCAAGGTTTGTGTCAGGGTAAGAAAGTGGTACAGGATGAGGTATTTTCACAGAAAAAGTGAGTACATTATATTTAGAAGTTATTAAAATTAGTAAAGACTCCAGGTAGGACCTGGAGGCAGGTGAAAATTTGTGCCTAGAGTGAAATATGGAGACTTCAGGCGAAATATAACCTGGGAATTACTCTACTGAGGCAGCCATTACGGTGATAGGTGAGGTTCACAGAGAGTGCGTGTGAGCGCGGCAGAGACCAGAATCTGAGGGTGCCCTGGGGAGGAGGACTCCACCCCTTTGGGAATGGAAGAATGTTTTGTGTCAGATACGTTGGAGAGGCAATCTCAGGAGGGGTGATGGGAGTCCCAGGGCCTTCCAGGAACTGGGGCAAGGATTCAAGGGGGCAGGCGCAGAGAAGAGGACAAGGAGAGAAAGCAGTTCTTAGGAGATATTTGGTGAGTGCAGAATGGTTGGGGGGGGGGGGGCTGGAAATGCCATTTCGGTGTGCTGAGAAGCAAACGGGAAATGAGGCTGTAGAAACAGCGAATGCAATCTCCTCTTTCAGGGGGTTTGTTGGGAAAGAAAAAAGAAAGGCTGGGAGGTGGTCCATTAAGCGCTGTGGGAGAAGGTTGCTTTCCGGTTTGGTTTCGCTTTGGTACGGAATAAGGAGAGGAGATGCTGGCGCACACTGGCAGGTGGGGGGAAAGCCCTTGCAGAGAGTGAGGCTGACCGAGAGCAGGTGGTGGGGTGCTTGGGGGAGATGCGGAAGGGATGGCACACCGACCTGGAGACCCCGAGGACAGCGCCTTTCCTGCATTCTTGAATATACGATCTACAAGACCTCAATGTCTCACTCCCTGGACACCATGTTCCTTACGTACGACCCAAGGGGTTTGGACTCTGACCTCTCGTGTCCCCTTTTGCTCTCACTGTGTAGATTTTGCAGGGTGCAGTGTTGCTCGGTCTTACCCTGGTTCTCATGACACCAGTGGTCCCCGGATTTCTCCGGCACCAGGCCTAGCGGTAACTGACCCACTGATCTGGACCCTGACCCAGTGAGCTCCTGGAGTTCGCTCCGAGCCACCTTCTGCGATGGCTTCGAATAATGCCTGCGTGTTGGGTCTATTTCTCCGCACCAGACCTCTGTGGAGGTTAGAACCCTCTCCCAAAGGTGCCAGAACAGTGCCGAGTTACTGGAGAGAAGATCTGATTCCTCAGCACATCTTCTTTCTCAGTCGCAGGCAGACCAGTGTTCCCTGTGGTCACACAGGAAAAAGTGGAGGATTTCAGAGTCAACCTGAAATGATCTTAATACGATCATTTCATAAGGGGAGGAGGTGAAATGAGGCTTGTGAAACCCTTACCATTTCCCCGTGAGTTGTGCTAAGAGCTTTACCTACTTTTCAATGAATCCTTGGACAGTCCTAGGACACAGACATTGTGTTCATTGTACAGAGAGGGAAACCGAAGCTCAGACAGGTGAGGCCACATTCCAAGGTTCCCTCAGCTCCCCTTGGTGTCATGGCCAGGCCGCCATTCTGGCTCCGTCCTAATCTTTTATAACTTCCAATTTGGAACATTGCCCAGGGCACCGCTGACGATGGCCCCAGAGGCTGGATTCATACCCCTTTCTCGGGACGTTCCCAGAGTTCTTGAAGAGTGTAGGGCGTATATTATGGCTTGTTACTGACAGACTTTCCATCCTCTCTGGGTCTTGGTTTGCTCTCCCTTTAGGTAGGGGACAGCGGTAGATTCCTGCTCCATGTCCTGGTGGTTCTGTGAAGATCAAAGAACATGATGTGTATGAAAGATCTATGAAATTTACGGCGCTCTGCCAAGGGAGGGGGATATTGAGACTCCTATCCTCTCTAACCGGGACTGACAAGCCATGGTTTATCATGAAAGGAGAGGCTCTTGTCTTTTTTAAGTGAACCATCCCACGCTTGAAGTTTTAGGAAGATAGAAACATGGACCACGAAGAGCTAAGTGCAAAGGTTCCGGGGAGAATGCACAAAGTCGACTTCTCAGCTGCAGGCTCTGCTTTTAGAGAGAGGTCTTTGATCTTATAGCATTCAAAGGTTCTGCTTCCTTTTCTTTAATTGCTTTATTTTTAATATTTAATAAGAAGAAACATGTCAAGTACGATGCTAGGTACTTGACACACGCTACCTCATTTTATTTTTAGGACAATTCTGAGATGTATTAATTTTTAATCTCAATTTGTGGATAAGATAATTGTTGGCGAACTGAGCAACTTGCCTAAGACGTTTTAGCTGTCAGATGGCAGAGTTGAAAAAAAACCACCAAGGATGCCCACGCCCAGGCTGTTTTGCCTGTACACCTGACGTTGGCCCGAGTTGGGTAGACCTTACCTGCTGGATGGTCATCGTGCTGGTAGGACTCAGGGAGGAGGCCAGGCAGATGCTTGTCCAAACACCCAGCCTGCTTTCTGGGGTTTTGCGGTCTGTTTTCATGGAAGCCATTTCCCATGGAGGGATTGACTGAAAACCAAGCACATGGTACAAATTGCACCAAGCGCTTAACGTAGGGTCAAGCACCGCCAGGTACTCACAAGGAGGTAAAATGAGCAGTGGCTATTGAATGAGAAACAGGCTCCCTAGCCACTCTGCACTGGAGAAGGATTCAGGGGCCATAATCGTGCACTGTGTTAGTCATTTCAGGTTGCTGTAACAAAATACTACGGAGTGGGCGGTTTAAACAACCGACATTTATTTGTCACATTTCTAGAAGCTAAGTCCGTGGTCAGGGTGCTGGTAGATTCTATTCTCATCTCTTCCTTTTCTGAAAAGGATGTTAATCTCATCACGGAGACCCCCTTCTCATGACCTCATTTAACTCTAACTCCCAAAGGCATCACCTCCAAATGCCATCACTTTGGGGGTTAGAACTTCAACATAGGCCTTGAGGGAGGACATCAATATCCAGTCTATAACACCGCGTTGTACAAGAGGATGTAAAGTACACGGAACCTCTATTAAGCAGAAGAATGGAGTTGTGAAATCGATATAATGAGAAAAATAATCAACTTCCCCAACAATACTAGCCCTGCTTGTTATTTCCAGTCATTTTCCTGTGGATTCTTAGATTTCCTAAGCACATACTATACTGACAGCCTAGACAACATGTGCTGAGTCTTAAGTGAGCCTATAGCTCTGGACCGTGAACTTCACAAGAGTTTTGTAGCTTCTCCTGTCCCCTTAGGAAGGACAGGGTGGCAAGAGTGGGCTGGCTGTGGGTCCTTGCTTCCCTATCGGCTGGTCAGACCCTGATCAAACCCCCGCGGGGCAGGCTCTGGTTAGCGGGGTTCCCTAAGGGCAGCCTGGCAAAGAAGAGCAGAGAGTGCTTGGTGCATTTTGAAATGCTCCCCTTTCCCTGCTCCTTGCCAGGAGCACCAGGGCATGTTTCTCCGGCCTTGACTGTGACAATACGGCTCCAGGTGGGAACCGGGTCAGCGCCCTGGAGGAAAAGCTCCCCGTGTTCTGCGGGTCCCCCTGGAGTTTTTAACTCTCGGCCTTGCCCTTGCGGGCCGCCAGCCCTGCATCAGTTACAGCCCAGGCGCTCCTGCCCCGGCACTGGCCCCGTGGCGGTTTCTGCCCTGAGTCTCGGCTGGGGAAGCTTCACATGTGAGTGCCCCTGCCTGGCTCTCCAGTCTCGGGGGCAGCCCTTTGCCCTTTGTCCTCTCCTCTTTTATGGGTCCAGGAAGAGTTATTCATTTTCTGATCTGCTCAGCTTTTGGTTGCTGTTAAGTGGCAGCGCTGGCTTTAAAACTGGTCACTAAAAAAAAAAACCTTTCTATGTGATTGCTGCATGTGTAATACTCGACACTCACGTGCGCAGCCTGTGTTGGTGCTTTTTACGTATTTACTTAACCCTCTCCACAACCTTGGGGAGCAGGCAATGTCATTGGCCACGTTTTACCAATGAGAATAAGGGGTGCGTGGGTGGATCGGGCAGTTAGTCCCTGGCCACACTGCTAGCCAATGAGAGCACTGAGACTTGAACCTGGACAGCGTGGCCTCGAGTGACCGTCTCCATCTCTCACGCTCAGCGGCTCTCACACCGCACTGACGCTGCATCCGAATGCGCGTGAACGCACATCCACTCACGCAGGCGCTCTCTTTGCTCCGAATGACAAAACAATGGTGGACGTTTCAACGGCGGTTGTCACCGCGTACACCAACTGTGTGGTCCAGAAGGCCTTCGCGGACAGACCAGCTAAGCTTGGCGTGTTTTCTGGCTTCCGGTGTCGATTTCATTGCCATCCTGTTGGTGTGCAGGAAAATGCTGAGTGGGCTAGGACTTATCTTTAAGTTCTGGGCTGAAGATTTTTACACCCTTCAGGACTCCCCGCTTCAGCACGGTTGTAGCCTCCCTGACAAGGGAAGACTTCTCCGGGAAAAGAAAGAAAACTAACAGGTAGCTTATTCTTATGTATAAATCTCCTCGTAAACTATTTTTTCACAGCTATAGGGAATATTAAGAATGAAGTCCTCAAGACTTGGTGGTAAATAACACGTCAGATCCTTCCTGCTTATTTATACAAGTCTGGCACTTCAAACATAGAATGTAATTATCTGATCAATAAACAAATGCTTTCTGAAAAATTGAACTTAATGCATTTTAATATTCTATGTGCATGCATTTTAGAACGATGCAGTGTTTGGCAAAGGCAATGCTTTTAAATTTAGAATTATTTTCTAGAGTACAGTGGGAAGGGTTGCACTTTCTTACCTTCCTCCATTTACATCTTACTAATCCATCTCCATTTCAGGTTATAAAAATCATTTGCTTTTATAGCAGAGATGTTTCTGTCGGAAATCTTACTTATCCTTCAGCATCCATCTAAGAGGCATCTCCAGGGAGAAGGAAGGGCCCCCTCACTATTTCAGTAAACTTGGCATAAGCCACTGGTAAATCTGTTATCTTGTAATTGACCCTGGTGCATGGATCTTTGAAAAGAGGGGAAGTGCCATACCATGTTTTGGAATTCCCAGTGCCTTTAAAGTTAGTCATACATAAAAGATTGGTTGCCTGTTGGCAAACACAAAGAATGTATCAGCTTATTACTGAAACATAATAAAAAGTAAGGAGCACGTTGAACATAAGTTACATGATCATGGTCCCTTGTCATCAGTGAGGTCGGCATCCTGGGGCTCGCTTTCCCTGTTCGTGTGCTAGGAGGGCGTTGGGAAGTCGTCGGAGGGCAAGCCAGAGGGCAATCTCTGACCGTGGCTGCACGTTTCTCACCCACAATGGGTAGATCACATCCACAAACGCTTAAAAGGAGGATTGGTGAGAAACTCGGTCAAGTAACTTGGGAGCAACTGTTTTAAAAAGGAACGTGGAGTGATGAGCAAGTGGTATTACTTGGTCAAGGGTCCCAGCTCCGGATGAAGTGAACACCCTTTCAGTTTGGATTCAAGGACAACCCAAACCCAGCCTTTGTACTAGTGTGGACAGAAAGAGTTCCAGGAAACCCCCCTTCTTCTGGTTTGGGGGGGGGGTGGGCAGGGGACCCGAAGCTGAGAGAACAGAAGAAGTCCCATTTCATTTTTCCTCTCTTGGTCCTACCTCCAGGCAAAACCCAGAGTTATATTCATGGAAGGGATGCTATGTTGCATTTAAAGTAGTGAAACAGTTATTCCAATTAATATGTAGATTACAATTCACAGAGTAATGACTTAAATAAATAAAATGGAAGTATATAAGACAATTATAGATTTGAAATGAACTTACAGAGCTTTTAGTTCTGTTACAAGAGAAACTCCCAGAAACTCAGCTCTTCTCGCCAATGCAGTAAAGAATTACAGATCAAGCCTTGGCTGGTGTGGCTCAGCGGATTGAATGCTGGCCTGAGAACCAAAGGGTCACCGGTTTGATTCCCGGTGAGGGCACATGCCTGGGTTGCAGGCCAGGTCCCCAGCAGGGGGCGCATGAGAGGCAACCACAGGTTGATGTTTCTCTCTCTCTCTCTTTCTCCTTCCCTTCCCCTCTTTCTAAAAATAAAATCTTAAAAAAAAATTACAGATCAGTGAGCCTATTAGCATGCAAGCAGGGTTTATTGGTGATATGTTCTCAAGGAAGAGAATGGGCCTTGCTGAAGTGGGGGAGACAGGCAAGAACAAGGGTGGTGAGGGCAGGGGTGGCAAGAACAAGAGAGAAATCCTGTGTTCTGCAGACTCATAGCTGGTGGGATGGGGGGAGGGTGAAGAAGTTACCTATGGATTGACAGGTAAAGGTGGTGCTAGCTTTCCAGGACAGGGAGGTGAACACACAAAGATGTTAATGGGCTTCTTCCTTCAGGCACTGTGGGCCCGTTCCAGCCTTTTAGGCCTTGGGATGAAAGCCCAGTTTCAAAGATTTTCTTTCCCAGATAATGGAAAATATACGTAGAATTCGAAGGACCGTTGAGTCAGGGTGTGGGACGTGGATCCCCCCTCCTCCCAGCCTTGGTTTGCTATTTATCCTACCTAACAGTTCAAGCCCTTCCTTTTACACGTGAGAAAATGGGGCTCCCACGGTGAGTGGTGGAGAAGGCACCGGATCTTGGTCTCCGGGTATTACGGTTCAGCCCGATTATTCTTGGCGTTATAATAGGCAGCTACATGTCTGTGTTTTTACCCCATAGGTTGCAATGACTTTTATACATACTGCACACATTTTCCTGAATAATGCCAACACGTACAGTCCTTACCCCTTCACCCCTTAGTTTATTTTGATGAAAATACTTTCCATAAAAATCTCTAAATGCAACACACACTTTTTCTAATTTAATTTAACTGTACATGAAAGGAAAGCCATATTTTATACAACAAAAAGTCTCCAAAAGGGCTTTTGGAGTCGCCTCCCTCTTGAGTTTTCACCAAGAATGACCTTGTACTGATGTCCTTGAATAATTGGGATTCCTGCCCAAGCTGGTCCTTCAGGGAAATATGTCAATCGACTCAGTGGAAAGCCAGTAGAAAGGTTTGCTTCAACATTTCCAGGTCTGAATATCAAGCGTTCCCATTTCAAATCCCATTAATGTTTATTAGAAATTATTATCCAGGCCTCCAGAGACCCTCTGTGATGAACAGAATATCATTTGCACATTTTGCAGGTGAGGAGGAAGGGGGTGGTTACTACCATTTTGCAGACTTTTCCAGAGATTATGCACAGCATCACTCTTCAAGGGACAGAGGAGGCCTGGCCCTTCCCTTCCCTTCCTTTCCCTTCGGAAAACCCCAAGTTTATTTTAAAGCCCTTGTAGAACTCATTCCTACTGGCAAGTGGTAAATATTAATATTAATATTTGTTTTGCCTTTTGAGATGCTGACATACCGAGAGTGTGAGTGACTTTGTCAGTGACATGCACGGCTCATAGGGCCGATTTTTATCCCAATTAAATTAAACACTGACTTAGGCAGCATGTCTCGTATGAAAATTATAGCCTTTGCTAATTATCAAAGTCATGAATTTCAAGGTTTTTAGTGGAGGAAAAATTGTTTAGAAGCAGACATAGCTTGGCCTTCAAACTCCAGCTGCTCCTCAGAAGAGTCCCTTTTGGCCTGCGGACCTGACTGTGAGTGGTACCGATGCCGACCCGACCTGGCCTTGGACTCTCGCTGCTGGGCCCTGGCTGACATGAGAATATGTATGGACATGATCTAAATCCTCTACAGCACGTTGAGATGAAAACAACATTTTCACCATGCTCACACTGGATTATGTGAAACGCAGCAATTTCAACCATCAGCCTCCTCCTCCTCATCACTTGGGGTCCACAGTCACCCAGTTCTGGGTGGGTACAAGCCAGTGCAGACCCCTAACACGAGCAGGTGAGGGCCTGCCTGAGCCCACTCCCACCTGCCTCAGGTACGTTGGCAGAGCTCCTCCTGGGACAGGATATTCACCCCGCCCCCCGCCCCCCAGCCAACCATTCTAATTCCTCACCGCCTGCACGCCCCCCCACCCCACCAAGGCTGTCTCATGCTGTGGCTCCTCCTCCCCTCCGTGTTTCCAAACAGGAGGCATCTAACCTGCCCTGCACAGAACCTCCAAGAAACGTGTTTTCCTTTCTCTTTAACTTTGTAAATTCTTCCACCGTTCTGGTCCCTTCTTGATCTATTCGTTCACTTACTCCTTTTGCAAAAATGTATCGCATGCAAACTGTGACAGAAATAATCGCCTACTTAACCTTTGTCATGAGATGAGCATTGTCTGACTGCTTCACAAACATTTTCTTCTAACCTTCCCGACCAGCCTATGAGGTACTATTATACCTCCTATTTGCCTGAGGATACATATTTGCCTGATGATATATATGTGAAGTTTAATAAATATTTTTTCAATAAATGAAAGAGCAACTGGATAAATAGATGATCTACAATAAAAATAGGTGGGTTTCAGCATTTCCACTTGTGGGTATTTATCCCAAGAAACCTAAAACAGTAGTTTTAAAAGACATTTGCACCCCCATGTTTATTGGGGCATTATTTACAACAGCCAAAACATGGAAGCCGCCTAAGTGTCCATCAACAGACAACTGGATAAAGAGGACGTGGCACGTACATGCAGTGGAATATTCACCCAGAGATAAAAAAGCGTGAATTCTTACAACATGGATGGGCCTGAGGGGATTATGATAAGTACAGTAAGTCAAACAGAGGAAGAAAAAATGCCATATGCTTTCCCTTATATGTGGAATCTGAAATACAAAATAAACAAAACAGGAACAGACTCGTAGACACGGAGACCAAATAGATGGTCAGCAGGTGCGAGGCGGTTTGTGGGGCCGTGTGAAAAGGAGAACGGGACTAAGACGTTCACACTGTCCGTTGTAAAAGTAGCCCAGGGACGTAAATTACAGCAGGGGGAACACAGTCAACGGCATTATAATAACTACGTGTGGTGTCAGATGGCTGCTAGACCTTTCAGGGCCATCCGTGTGTAAGTTATGCGAATGTCTCATCGCTCTGCTGTACGCTGAAGCTAACAGAGTATGGTACGTGAACTGTAACCAAAAATAAAAATTGTCCTCATTACTCCCTCGATTTTGAACCCAGGGATTGTCTATGCCCGTGGTCGTGGGTGGAGCCCAAACCGCCTGCAAGGCCTTCCAGGGTGGACAACGCCATCGGGGCCTTTTGGAGGCCGAAACAGGTGCCTCATTCGGAACTGCCCTCAAGAGGCTGTTAGACCAGGTGCTCTGGAAAAACAGGCCCTTCTGAAATTACGTCCACGAGTGGGTGATGGGAGCGCCTGTGAAACACAGACCGCCGGGGAACGCGCGTGGCATCCGCCTGCGGACGAGCGCACTCCATCAGCGAGGCGGCGCTGCTGCGAGAGGGCTCCCGCCCCGTTCGGATCTCCTCGCCCTGACTTGAAGGAGCTCAAACCCAAAATTATGCCTTCAGCTCTCTTCTTGGAGGGCTCTTCAAACTCTGTGATGATTACTGATTGCCATTTCGGTTGCCGTGATGAGAATGACCTCCGGCATTTCCTTAAAATAATTGCACCCACTGGAACAGGAGCCGAGGGGGCCCGGTCATGGGGCTCCGACCCGGCTCTGCCTCGTGGCACCGTCACCTCGCAATTCTGAAAAGGAAATGCCCCGGGTCTCAAAGATAAATATCCATGTGTAAGCACCTGAAAGTTAACTTCCTGTAGTTTTCAAAAGGCTCGAGAATAATTTCATTTTTGAAGGCAGATGAAGGTGTAATGCAGGAACTAGGGCTAAACAGAAATGAATGGTGTTCCTACAGACTTCCGTGCAAAACCACCAGACATTTTGGGTGATACAGAATATTCTCTTTCCGCTTCATTTGTTTCAACAGTATCATTCATCAAGGTCCACCCTCAATTGACTATGTGTAACATTCTATCCCCAATTCCCTAGACAGAAACGATTTGTTCTTCATCTAAGTCCTATCTGCTTTTAATGTCTTCCCATCCCACTTTCCACTGGAGGGGAGTTGCTGCCTGGGCTTCAGGGCACATTTATTTACCTGTTGCATCTCCTCATCCACCTGGAGCAGGTGGTACCTACACCAGGGCCTGCTTTCACAGAGCTGACAGTCCAGTGCAGAGTCAGACAATTCTAGACAGCCACAGTTCGGCTGGTGTTCGAGGGTAGGGATTAGACTGGGGGTTCATTTTAATTAGAAAACACATCCTAATGTTAACATTTGTAAATCATCCATCACTTTGCAGGATCCTAACTTCGTTACCACTGCCTATTAATGAGGAGAAAAGAAACAGCCAAGCCTATGTAAAAATTTTAAAAAGACTAAGAGTTATTGATGCAAAAAAAAAAAAAAGACACCAGCATGTTTCTAAACAAAGTGACATCTGATGAATAAGTAAAAGGCAGGCAAATGCCGGATGGGGGCCGCAGCCTGTCCAGCAGAGTGACCTGGGGCAAGGCCCGCAGGGAGGAAAGAGGAGAGTGTGTTTTCCTAACAAGAGAATTAAAGGAGCTCCTGTGGCTGGAAACACGGACTGTAACGTGAGGGCCGAGGGCCGAACCTTGTGAGCTCCACGTGCCGTGAACAGTGTAGGTGCTGGGAGGACCCTCCTGTGGTGAGGCAACGCTAATTCCACTTATACTTTGGAAATACCGTCCTAGCTGCAGACTGACCAGCAACATTCCTGAAGTCCGAGAGAGGTGGCTTTTGGGGAGAATGAATTCTGGTGAAGAATAACAATGGCAACATAGTGGCAATGGGGATGAAGAGAAGTTGGCAGAATCATCGGAGACAATTTGGGAAAAGTGGGTGGCCGGAAGGTGGGAGGTCACTGAGACACACCCCTTCACCTGTCTGGCACTCGGTGGGAGGTTTCAATGGCTGGATTGTCATCATCACCTCCATGTGGAGTTAGGATCCGTCACCATCAGCAGACCTGGGGTGCTGGCACTCCATCCTTGGGCACTCGGTGCTGCCAGTGGGAATGGCCCAGGGAGCACACGGGAAGCCGCCCTTGTTGGAAGTTACCCAGCATCCCGACAGCCAAGCTGTCTTGGTGCCCAAGGGAAGGCTGCTTGGACCCAACCGCTCAGGGCCAGGAGTGTCAAAGTTTCATGGGGCCATGTTTTAAAAGAGCTGAGATTGGTACCCTGACAACTATTTGTATTCTTCATGTCTCCTTCTTTGCCAAATGGACTTATCCTTCCACTTGCAAAGACTAGGAAAAAAAAACCCACAGAGAAAATATTTCTAATTCTCTAGGCAGCATTAGCAACTATATGATACTGCTCACTGTGTTGTAACATAATAAATTACTTCCTTTCTCTTTAAGTAATTTATTAGAAATAGGAATTGCCTTCTAGCTCTACATATTCTCTCTCCTCATTGCTTAGCACAACTCTTTTTTAAATGTATTTTATTGATTATGCTATTACAGTTGTCCCATTTCTCCCCCATCATTCCCCTCCACCCTGCACGCCCCCTCCCTCCCATATTTCCCCCTTTAGTTCATGTCCATGTGTCATAAGTTCTTTAGCTTCTACTCTTCCCACACTATTCTTGCCCTCCCCCTGTCTATTTTCTACCCACCATCTATGCTACTTATTCTCTGTACCTTTTCCCCCTCTCTCCTCCTCCCACTCCCCTGTTGCTAACCCTCCATGTGATCTCCATTTCTGTGTTTCTGTTCCTGTTCTACTTGTTTGCTTAGTTTGCTTTTGTTTCAGGTGTGGTTATTAATATCTATGAGTTTGCTATCTTTTTACTGTCCTATTTTTTATCTTCTTTTTCTTAGATAAGTCCCTTTAACATTTTATATAATAAGGGCTTGGTGATGATGAACTCCTTTAACTTGACCTTATCTGAGAAGTGCTTTATCTTCCCTTCCATTCTAAATAACAGCTTTGCTGGATAGAGAAATTTTGGATGTAGGTCCTTGACTTTCATGACTTGGAATACCTCTTTCCAGCCCCTTCTTGCCTGTAAGGTCTCTTTTGAGAAATCCACTGACAGTCTGATGGGAACTCCTTCAGTAGGTGACTGTCCCCTTGTCCCTTGCTGCTTCTAGAATTCTCGCCTTCATTTTAATCTTGGGTAATGTAATGATGATGTGCCTTGGTGTGTTCCTCCTTGGGTCCACCTTCTTTGGGACTCTGTGAGCTTCCTGGACTTCCTGGAAGTCTATTTCCTTTGCCAGATTGGGGAAATTCTCCTTTATTATTTGTTCAAATAAGTTTTCCACTTGTTGCTCCTCCTCTTCCACTTCTGGTACCCCTATAAATCAGATATTGGGATGTTTAAAGATGTCTTGGAGGTTCCAAAGCCTCTTCTCATTTTT
>PVKU01002992.1:0-198443 GCA_004027475.1 Anoura caudifer
GGGGGGGGGTGGAAATGGGAGGGAGCTGGGGAGGGCTGGGGCGGAGGGACAGGATGGGAGTAGAAAACAGAAAACTGTATAAGAACAACAATTAAAATAAAATTTAATTTAAAAAAAGGGGGGAAAAAAAAAGAACCAAGATGATCCATCATCCTGGATACTATATGAGCAACGATTACAAAACAGCACAGTTTTATTATATGTGGTACACAAGGGTAAGTACATTACATGTGTACTGAGCACAATTTTGTGTTAGGAGGCCAAGAAACGCACATATTAAATTTGAGGTGATGACTAATTCCCAACTACTTGGCTTAAAAATAACAGCAGAGAAAAAAAAATAATAGCAGAGGCCATTCCAGGCCACTGTGGTCAGTAATTCTGTGAGGGCACAAACCATGTGGCATCCTAATCCCCCATCCTACAGCCTGCTGGGAAGGGAGTTTGTACCTCATCTCTTGGTTTATCCCTGGAACAGGGGCAGCAATAGAAAAGGTCACCTAATGAAGATAGCCAGGAGAACAGCTGCCCGGGACAGGGCCAGGGTAGATGAGCTCTCAGCCCAGAACTGCACAGCTATACACTTTTGGGCTCACCAAAGGAAGCTGCGCAAATTTTGGATGGTGCAAAACTTGCTTGGCTAGAAGGTTCTCTCCCTGTGCCACATCCCAGCCACAAAGAACTGTACCAGTGCTACCAGAAAGCATGCAGACACTGCTGTGAATTTGTACAATGAGTAACCCAAGTGGGGAGAATCCACATTACAAGACAATCAAGTTCATGTTCCTTTGTCAAGCATTCTAAAATAGGCCTTGATGGTAACAGGAACAACTGTAGTCATTCTGACACCCTGAGAAAGCCCCATGCTTTCATGACTCTGACGTGTTTACGTATGCCGGCCCTTTCTCTGGTGGGTACCTCACCCTCTCTGTTTGTGCCAATCTGAGCTCCTCCAGGCTACGAGGTGTCTTTGGTGAAACCTTTCCTGGGATCGCTTGCTCCTCCCATTAGCCTCTTTCTCCTCTGAGAACCTAGAGTCACTTTCATATTCTGTTTTGTGTATATTAAAATCCCCTCTCCAATACAGTAAACTTCCCGAGATCACATTTTTTCCATTGCTCCACTGTGTCTTGCACTGAAGAGGCATGCAACAGATATTTACAGAGATAATTAATGAGTAACCTCATGAATGTAGAAGTCAATTATATTTAGCACAACTCTGGAATCTCTAAGCCATAAAGTGGTACCAGTCAGCATATTTGTGGGATGTATTCCAAAGTATGTCACTTAAGTTTCCAGTGTTTCAATGTATCTATTTTTTCCTGTCTATGTCTTAGTGGAAAAAGCACTACTTGCTACATAGCATTACTTAACTAATTAAGTGATTAATTAGGTCCTAAGTGCCTCTGCAGCTCCTGATTTTTCAGGCTGGCTAACTCCCATTCCATTTGTCCTCCATTTTCTACTGCCTGTGCCTTAGTTTTCTCAGCAGCAAAATAGGTCAGTATGCTAATCACTAGGTTGGTGTTGTGAGGACAAAAATCCTGTAGTGATTTGGAAACGTTTGGAAAAGTGACTGGTGCCAGGCAAAGTGATACTGGAGTAGGAACTTTTCAAACTGCTGTGTAGCATGACACATGCGACTGCGTGGAAGAACACAGCACCATCAAACGGATTATTAGTCATAATGAGCTCTGGGGAGATTGTGTGCCACGAGACTCTAGTGAGGAACAGGCAGAGAACAGGAGGAAGGACATTGCCTCCATTAATATTGGTTCCCAGAACCGAGCTTTCCTGTGTACTTGATCAAAACAGTGCACCTTCCCTCCAAAGCAGCCCAAACCTAAAACACACAGTGCCTTATTTCGGAGTCACAGGAGTTACCTTCCAGAACAAGGCAGTCTATTAAAAAAGAATGTATGCATTTCTTCCTGGAAAGAACGAATCCATACCCTTCGGTGGGCCCAGTGCCACACGCCAGCCTGTGCACAGTGGCTTGCCTTCATCCAGAAGGAGCAGGTAGAGAGGACTGCTTTTCCTTCCTTTCCCTCTGGCTCACCCATTTTGTGAGGAGTGATTTTTAGTTGGAACCTGGACGTGTTTGGCATTATGCTATGAGATGCTGGATCTGATCTAAAGCTTCTGCTTTAGGTGGCCTCTTTTGACATCACTCAGGAGGGGAGGAGGCAGGGCTGCTGCCTTCTTATTCGCTGGACACAGAAATCCAGGTTTTCCCTTGGCCTCCATTGACACCTGTGTGAGGAGGGCTCCTTATTACTGCTGGGTTGAGGTGGGAGTTCAGATTGCTTCCCTACTGGGCCAAAACCACCCTGACTGGGAGGAACAGGAGTGTCTCTTTACTGTTCTCCACACGGCTTCCACGGGTACTATGGGTGGGAGGCCTCATCACTACTGGGTGGTGAGAAAGTCTTGATTCTCCACTAGGTCCCTTTTGACACCATTCCAATGGGGAGGGATGCCTCGTTACTGTCGAGTGGGAGTGGAAGTCCAGGTTCCCCCGTGGTCTTCACCAACACTGAGAGGTGGGTGAGCCTTGTCACTGCCTGGTTGAGATGAAAGTCCTGGCTCCTCACTTGGCCTTCTCTGATAAACACTGTTGGGAGCTTTCGGTGCCTTGTGTGGGTTTCCCACTTGACCTTTGCTGATGAAGACAGGACAGCAGTATTGTCTATGATGTTTAGCTGGAGTAGAACGGTTGTTGTCTAAAAGTTTTCTGCTTTGCTGGGCTGTCCCTTTTGCAGTTTTTTTTTGGCTAGAGAGGGAAGACTTTTCTTGGGTTTTTTTCTTGTTTGCGTCCATTAGAGTTTCCAGTTTGACAGTTTCTCCAGCACCCAGACCCCCATATTTGAGATAACAACAAAAAGAAAAGGGAGAAAGAATGGAAGGAAGGGAGGGAGGAAGGAAGAAGGAATCCAAAACCAGGAACTCACCACCATGTTGTTTTGCAGCCCCCAAGTTCTTAGCTTGCTACCTTCTCCTTTTTACCCATGTGAGTCTTCTTATATTTATTTTATATATTATGTCCAGGGTTTTTAGCTGTATTTAGTGGGCGACATAGGGAAAAGGACATCTACTCCATCTTTCTAAAACCGGAATTCCTTTCTGAACAGTGGTCTTTAAATGCTATTTCGTGGGTTTCTGGGTTTCTGGGGTGTTACTCCAGAGCCCTTATTGTGATATGATAGAGTGGCTTCACTTTTGTTGATTTCATATATTGGGGATTCTTTTGAAGATCTTAGGAACAAAGTTTCTGTTGCTTCAAAGAAGTTGGAAACCACTGCCCTAAACTACTGAAAATTCTTCAAGCCCCAACATCTTGGTTTTCAAATGACATCTCTCTCACTGTCTTTCACACCTGAAAGAAGTGCAAAAGTCTTCTGTCAAAACCATGTGTCTATGTTTTGAATTTGGGCAACATGGTAGCTATAACCATATGCCATGAAAGCAAAGTGTCTAGGAAAGTCCCAGATATTTGCATACCTAATGCAGATGTTTTATTTTGCTGTTTTTTTCAGGTAGTGGGACATGGGAAAGGATTCAGTTTCTAGGGTCTAAAGGCCCAGACTGAGTCTTAACTAATTTCTACCTCTGTGATCTTATATAAGTGATAAAACTTCACAGAGCCTCCATGTCCTCATCTGAAAACAGAGATCATAAGGTCTAATGTATGTGGTAACTTGCTCAATGCAAATGGACCGTAGGAAATGTAATCATTTAAAGGGCTGGCTTCTGCAACACTGTCCAACACAGCAGCTACTCATCACATGTGGTTATTGAGCATTTGAAGTATGACTAGTGCCACTGAGGAACAGAATTTTATTTTATTTGATTCAAAATTTAAAAAGTGGTACTTGACTCAGTTACTGGAAAACTGTGTAGTATATTTGGAACAACTTGAGTATGAGTATTTGGAACACTTTTGAGTACAGAACATTTGTAAATGTTATGAAATCTAAACACAGGTCAAGAATTTCTAATGAAAAAAGAAAAGAGCCCTGGCTGGTGTAGCTCAGTGGATTGAGCATGGGCCTTGTGACCAAAGGATCATGGTTCGATTCCCAGTCAGGGCACATGCCTGGGTTACAGGCCAGTTCCCAGCAGGGGGCGCATGAGAGGCAACCATACATTGATATTTCTCTCCCTCTCTCCCTTTTTCCTTCCCTTTCCCTCTAAAGATAAATAAATAAAATGTTTTAAAAAATTCTTTAAAAAAAGAAAAGAAACAGACTCATAGTGAGGGCAGACTGACAGCTGTCAGGGGGAGGGGGAAAAAGGTAAAGGGATTAAGAAAAAGCAAAACAAACAAAGAGAAAAACGCATAGACGGTGGACAGTATGGTGATTACCACAGGAAAAGGGAAGTGAGGGGAGGTAGAAGAGGGTAAAGGGGGGATAAATAGTCATGGAAGGAGACTTGACTTGGGGTGTTGAACACACAATACAGATGATGTGTTATAGATTTGTACACCTGAAACCTATGTAATTTTATTAAGCAATGTCACTGCAATAAATTCAATAAAAAAAGAAATAGAGAAAAAAATTTCTAATGAAAATTTAATGTCTGGGTTGCAATGTGCCCTAAGTGTAAAATGCACTGGATTTTGAAGACAGTATGAAAAAAGAATGTAACATATTAATGTTTTTATATTTACTATATATTGAAGTGGTTATATTATAGATATATTAGATTAACTAAAATATATTATTAAAATTAAGTTCACTCAGTTCTTTTTATTTTTTAATGTGGCTACTAGATGATTTAAAAGTAGGTAAGTGGCATACATCACATTTTCATTGGACAGTGCTGCTCTATAGTGACACATGTAAAGTAGCTAAATTAACATCACATGCTTTTAACTTTGGTGAGACTGAATGACTCCTTTAGTTTTATCTGCTTAAGCTGTTAAAATATATTTTTTAAAAAATATTTTATTTATTTTACAGAAAGGGGACATGAGGGAGAAAGAGAGGGAGAGAAATATCAATGTGTGGTTGCCTCTTGCGTGCCCCCTACTGGGGACCTGGCCTACAACCTAGGCATGTGCCTGGACTGGGAATTGAACCAGTGACCCTTTGGTTTTCAGGCTGGTGCTCAATCCACTGAGCCATACCAGCCAGGGCTAAAATATATTTTCTTAAACAATTATTCATGGAAGGAATACAAGGTCCATCCAGAAAGTATCCAGCCATGTGAAATGAAAAATAGACATTTATTCAAGAAGATACAAGATACAAGACACGTGGTACATAGGGCAATGATGCCTCCATCACCTTAAAAGTAGGCACCTTGGGACCTCACACAGTTTGCTGATCTTTGGTGATTGCAGCCCATACACATTCAATATTCTCAGGTGTTCTGCTTGTTGCAGGCCTTCCAGAACATGGATAAATTTCAACAGATTCTGGACCATCTTTGATGCATTCATTCCACACTTTTATTTGTGCTGCACTCATTGTATTGTCCTTGAGAGACTTCTCAATCATGTGAATGGTTTCCATGGAGGAATGTTCAAGTTTAATGCAAAATTGGATGCAGATTTGTTGTACTCACTCAGTCATTTTGAATGCAATGGCCACACAGCACACATGCTCACTCAACAGCATCTACTACCCTCACTGACTAGTACAGTGAAGTCGTCACTGTTCATGCATGCGCATTCCAGTCCACTCTCCTTGGCTGACAGGTTACATTGATGTCGTGTAATCTGTTCTCGTTATATTAACAATGGCTGCCTTTTTCCTGGACAGACCTTGTATGTACAATTTTTGCCTAAAAGTTAGCTGACTGAGATTATAAAATATAAGCCTCTCTCATTATTGGTGGGAATGCAAATTGATGTAATCCTTACTGTATATTCATTCATTCATTCATTCATTCATTCAAGAAGTAATTCTTGAGCTTCTGCTTTGTGCCAGATGCTGTGCTGTGTTTGCAGACACAGTAGTAAACAGATAGGAGATGCCTGACCTTGTAGAAGATACTGGCTATGAGGAACACCTGTGTTAGCTCTGCAACTAGCTGGGAGTTCACTGAACATTTTGTTTTCATGGCATATAGTATGGCTACCATGCTTTCTAAACTAAAAACACAGACACATGTTCTTGCATAAAGATTTTTACACTTCTTTCAGACATGATTGGAAAACAAAATATTGCCACTTACTGACTACTTGCTAAGTCAGTGATTTGAAAAATATTTACAAGATAGTGATTTAGTTGTACTTGTGGTAAGTTCTACAAAATAAAAATATTCTTTAAAAAGCCCTTTTAAAATAAAAGTGCCATTTGCATAGGAACGCCCCTGGTAGGAATTTATGCTGGAGAAATAATCATAGATGTGTCCAAATGTACGTAGAGGAATGTTCCCTGAAGTGTCAAAATAGCCAAAATACCTAGAAACAACCCAATTGTCAACCATTTGAGATTGGCTATCTAAATTAACCATTTGATGGAATACTATGCAGAAGAATCATGTTGAGAAAGACAATGAATGACTTTGAAATGTGATCACAAAAGCAATATGTGTACTATGATCCTGATTAAATAAAACAGAAAAGTGCAGGAGTGATCTTCACCAACGTTTTAACAGTGTTTGTTTCTCTGGTGGGACTAGGAGTGATTTTTCTTTCTTCCTTGACCTTTGTGAATTTTTTTGCATTTCTTTTACAATGAACATCCATTAGTTTATTATCCAGAAGAAAAGATAAATATGATTTTTTAAAAAGTGAGCTGATTGAATCAAGTTCTGTATCATTTTATAATTGTGTTTAGTTGGGACAAGAGATAGAAAATGAAAAATGGGAGTCCTATAGGATTTAATAGTTAATTTAAAAAGGCAGGCCATGTGTACTTTATATTCATTGCCAATTTGGATTAATTAACATTAAAGCAAAAAGAAATTTAAGATAAATAAAAAAGAGGGCAACCTCAGCAACCTGAGTAGAACAAGAAATGGCCATGCTTCTTCCATGCTTGGGGTTGTCATAATGAGCCAGATTTCTCTGTCTGCCTTGCTTTCTCAGGAGCCACATTTTATAAATTCGGTGCTTCATAAATTCACAATAAAGTAGGAGACCGTTCTGCGTGGCATGGGAAATGTAGCCCATCCCCGACTCGGAAAGGCCAGTGGAAAGCAAGGTCCAGCACACAGGACTCACGCTCACGGATAGGTTCTCCCATGGGGAATCAGGCCTGCATTGTCCCTAGGCGACTATGAAGCTTGCTTTAGCTAAAACTCGCTCACCTTGAATTGAGGCAGCAAATGTTTACTGCACATCTTTAAAGTAACTTCCTAAAATCTATGCTAAACCTCCCAAGGATTAGTGTAACCAGTTCAACCTCTTTTCCCTTTACATTTGCAAATACCCTTCTCTTCTGATGTAATTAGCAACATCCTCTCCTTTGTTTTCTGTAAAAGGTAACCACCTAAAGGAACCTGTGCATCTTAAATGAGGACCATCCTTGACGTAATGTGCCCAGAAAAGCAATAAAAGCCTGTCCAGGCAAGGGACAGGTCCAGCCCTCTCTCTCACCCAGAGAGTGGCTATGCCATCCGTTTTTCTCCACAGGACTTGTTTAGTCTGTGTGAATTTGACTCATCTCATCTATAACATTGCAGACACTGAGGGCCGGTGTCCACATCATTTAACCAGAGCTGAGATTTGTTTTATTTCAAAGAGTAAAGGTGTCCTCTAACAAAACAGTGATTACTTCAGGTTTATCAATTGACTACAACACAAGAAGCAGTCTCCATTTCACCACTCCCCTGATACCATTTGGCTCATCCTGTGGGACCAGGAGTTTGGTTCTCCCCTATTTTACATGTTCCTTGGGTTGCTCCTTCCATTACCCAAGCAAAGGACTGCACAGTCCTGTCTAGAATAGAGGTTTGACTGCACCACAATCTCTGAATGCAACTGCCTGAGCACTTTGTCTTAAGCAATAATCCTGCTTCCTTACCTCAGATAAAAACACAGGTATTTAAGTAGTGACTTAAAGGAGGTTGGTAACTGTTAAACAGTGCCAATAAATTCAATTAAAAAGGAAGTGTCAGTGGAGGGGAAAGAGAACTTAAAATGAGGAACAAACCAAACCAGTTTTCATAACTGCTATTTCATGAGCACGATAAACACCTCTAATGGCAGGTCACGTGCCCTGGGGTAAAAATGATAATTATGGTCCAGAAAACCTGGCCAAATAGCTGGCCTCAAGAGATTTTGAGATAGTGAGTGGGGACTGGGATCTGTGAGGGAATATCTTGAGGGCCCGCCCAAAGAAAAGCACACCAAGAGCAATAACTACTACATTAACTGAATGCCTACTTTGAGGCACACACTGGCCTAGGTATTTCAAATAAGTTATTTCATCTGTAAATTTATTCTCAAAACCCTTACAAAGTGGGTCTTATTTTTCTCATGTACAGATGATGAAAATGAGGCTCAGAAAGGTTAGTAATTAATATAAAAGTTAGTAATTAATATTAATACTACTGCTACTTAGTGACTGCTGGTCAATTTTATTGAGCAATTGATATGTGCTAGGCACATGCTCTGTATTTTTTTTTATCTCATTTAATCCTGGTAACAACTCAGTGAAGTAGGCACCAGAACACACACCTAGTAATCTGAGATTCATATCCAGGTGTGTTTGACTTCAAAGTCCATCTCTTTCCATTGCACCATGCAGTGTCGTTCACAACTAATTGTCTCTAAAACAATAATTTAATGATTGACATGATGAATAACTGAAGAATAAAAGTTAACTTGATTTTTATCCTAGTTCTAAATTTGATGTGGATTTCTTTTGGGGGAATACTAATGTTTTATATGTACCACTAATTTTTTCTTTTCCTCTTTGAGGAGATAAACTTTTGGGGACTTGCAAGTGTTACACTGTTATTTTCCATCCCATTCATTAAAGTGAGAACTCTTGGCCCCTCACTCAATGATGATCCTTGGGGCTGATCCTTAATCGGTTCACATCTCAAGTCTCCCTGCCAACCCAGTCCTCAATAAACATTGACCAATGTTATTATTTTCCTTAACAGCTTGTCCAAAATTGAGTGGGAAATTATATTTCACCCTAAACCAGGACAACAGGGATGCTGGTGAATAACAGTTATCTAGTCTATTGGATTTGTCCTCAGTGAGGAAAAGGAATTCCCAGACCCAGCCACATGATCTCTTAGGCACATTTCTTCTGTTCATTTCTCTTGCAGATATTATAGATCAAATGTTTATGAAAATTATTTTCTGAACCTGAAAAAATACTACATTATGCTGAGGTCTAAAGCCTTCAAGAATGAAGAACTTTATTTAATACTCAGTTAGCTTTTTATTTCTTTCCCCTTTCCCATTCATTTTCAGCTACTCGCTCTTAGAAGTATGCATTTCTACTTAATCCCCTGGTCCCAATACCAAATATCAAAGCAGCACAAAGCAGGGCTTGGAGGGGCAGAAGAGGCAGGAGACAGATTCTGTATGTTTATAAGTGTTGTGTCCCTGCCACATCTTGAACAGTGTCTTCATGCTTTCAAGGCAGTGGTTTTCAACTTGGCTGCACAGTTGTATCACATTAGAGAATTTTAATAAAATACTAGGTGGTCCAAAACCCCATCCAGATCAGCTAATTCAGAATTTCTGCATGTGACCTAGGGACTGGTTTCTTTGTCTTTACTCTTAGATGATTTTAATGTGCAGCCAAAGTTAAAAACCTCTGCTTTAGGGGATCTATGGCCAGATTCTTTCATTTCAATTCTTCCAGGACTTGGCGAGTTTCCTTTTCATCTTTCCTGCCTCTTGTGGTTTTAGTTTTCTTTTTTTTTGGTACTGAATATCTAGGGTTTAATTATTATTTTTTGCTAACGCTGTTTTTTTATTTTTTTTTAATTTTATTTTAATTGTTGTTCTTGTACAGTTTTCTGTCTTTTACTCCCATCCCAGCCCACTGCCCTAGCCCTCCCCATCTTCCTCCCATTTCCACCCCCTCTAGTTTTTGTCCTTAGTTTTCATATTCACTTTTGAACCTTTCACTTTTCCATTGTCATTTGTTCACATGGGATGAGGGTTCAAGTGCAAGTAATGTCTTTGGGAAGTGATCCTATAAAATTGCACTTGGGGAGTGGGAAAGTAAGACAGGGAAGGGAAGGCAGCCAGTAATGGATGAGATATCACTTTGGGCAACTAGAGCTTAATCTGGTTGGGGATGTAAAACACGTGTCTCAAAGCTATCTCATTCAAGGGAAAAGTGAATTGACAGTCTTTGGTTGAGGAGTAAAAGCCCCAGGAACTTTTAATTCTCTGCCACTTTTAGCCTGCACGCAGAGTGGATTGCAAAAGCCAGAGAAAGCCCTCAAGCAAAGGGATACAGGTGCTGATGGTTAGAAGTTCGGCCAGTACAAAGCAGAATTAAGATACACCGTACTCTTGGTCTTAACCACTGGTTGTCTACTCTGTTCTCCATCTTTCTTCTGTTTTTCTCATCATCTCATTTCATATCATGATGCCTCAGACTTCCTTTCCCCTCATATTTCCTCTTTACTCTTTAGCACTCTTCTTTGCTGTTTAAGGCTAGATTCTCTTCCTCCTGGAAAAATCTGTGTGACACTGGTGGCTGGGGTTACTATAAAGATGGAGAGATCAGGCATGATTCATACTGCTACCAGATCTAAACACTGATGAGTTTCCAAAAACATATGTTTGGTTATGTCACTTTCCTAACTTTTTGTCCTCAAGATCTAGCCTTTCTTCCATTCATGTCTTTGTCACATTTTGCATTTGCTAGCTCATGCTTCAATACCTACCTCAAATATCACTTCCTGTGTAAAGTCATCTTGCAAAATCAAATTAATTCCCCTTTCCTCAGTGCTGTCATAATGGTGTATGCAAACCTTGGTTACGGTACAGTGCTCATCACAAATCATCCTAAGGACTCATTTATATGCTGGTTTCCTCAAACAGAAGATACATTTTAGGGAGACAAAAGCGATTGCTCTTTGCATTCCTTCCCTGAGTGAGGTGTGCTATGAAAGTGTGTGTTCCAAAAACATTTGTAGGATTAAATGAAATTCATGTTGAGTTGAAGTTGGTTTTGGAATATAAAAACTGTTTTACAGGTGTGCTAAAATCACGTTATGGAACACATACCTAATTGACCTAGTCAGAGATGTTTTCACCAGAAATGAGTTTTGGGGATTGTCCTGATACATGAGGAGTAACAATAAAAGTTAGGAAGTGACTAAAATTTGAGGAAATATATTTATCTATAGCCAAACTGCACCTTGGAGGACAAATAATGAGACCATTCATTATGTTAGAATCATTGTCACAGTGCACAATTTATTATTTGCATGATAAAAAATAGAATATCAATCAAAGAAACACCAGGTACCTGAGGCATAATAGCTTTCCATACAACAACAAGGTGGAGGTGGTGGAGAGAGGTAATGGGGGGGGGTGGTTCTCTGACTGAAAGAATGATGTAAAAGGAGAATCTAGAAAAGAAGTTGGGTTCAATTCTCCATTGAAATGAAGATATTTTCATTTCAGTCTTGTCCTAAAATTGTGCTTATATATTTTGACATCCCTAATTCAATCATCAACTCATTTAATAGGAAACTTCCTCCCTGAGATATCAGTTTACTTTTGTCTCTGTTTTTATACATTTTAATTTTAACATTCTTGATTCAGGAGGTGGAATTTGGAGGGGATGGGGGTAGGAGTTCAGGGAGGGAATGTATTGTTTTGGCAAATGGTTTGGAGGTGGACCAAATAAAATTTTGGGATGTGCTGGTAGACTTTATGAGCTGGGAAAATTTTTCATATAAGGACTAGATAAAGGATAATCTCTGTCTTCCTTCTAATTGAATTTATTAGCTACTATAACCTTCTCCACTTTAGAGTAAATAAATTCCTGTACTACTTTTGGTGTTGTTTATTTTTAGTTTTGGAAAAAATCAGAAATATAGAAAACACAGAGGCCAATACAGTAAATACCTTTGTACCCATAAGCCATAATTGCTAATGATTAACATCTTATCAAATTTGTGTTTTTATACTTTAATGACTTTTTAAAGTATTTTTCTGTGATACTTTACTTCTGGTTACATGAAACAGTGATATGAGTGTGTATTTGTAATGCATTCTTGTGTGTGTGTGTGGGTATACATGTAAGTAATTTTTATTTTATTTTTAAAAATTAAATCTTTATTGTATTTTTTCAAATTTGTGTTTTTAATATGTAGAAGTAATTATTATAGATAAACTTGAACTATCCCCATTTTTCTTCCTTTTTAGAGGCAGTTATTTTCATGCATTTTATATGTACCATTCTCATTCAATTTTTTGACTAATATATTTAGGTTTACACTTCAAATTTTTAATTAATTTTGTTTCCTGAGAAATCTATAATCTCAGAGCTGGAGTTTCTTCTTCCAGGTTTCTCTACCTGGAAATCTCCTACTCATCTTTCAGGACCCAATCCAAAACTTATGATTTCTTTCAAGTCTTTCCTTAGTCCCTTAGTACCTTCACAGCATTCAGTTCCTGCCTCTATCACACCACCTCTATGGTTACACTTATCTGTCCTTCTCACTCTGAGACCCTCAGGGATCAGAACACTTCTTATTTTACCATTGCATCCCCAGGTCTCGTTCATTGTCCATCGTGGAGGGTATCAGTAAATATTTGCTGAAAAAATACATTGAAGTTTAGAACATTTAAGCAGCTAAGGATGGAATAAACAATGCTTTGAAAAGAGACCTTATCTAGTGGGAAGAAAGAATTGATGTGTTAGGTAGTCTTCAAGGACTGGGACTCATTTGACTTACGTTTCTTTTTCTTTTGTTTTTCTTTAAAGATTTTATTTATTTATTTTTAGAGACAGGGGAAGGGAGAGAGAAAGAGAGGAGAGAAACACCAATGTGTGGTTGCCTCTTGCGTGCCCCCTACTGGGGACCTGGCCCTCAACCCAAGCATGTGCCCTGATTGGGAATTGAACCGGTGACCCTTTGGTTTGCAGGCTGGCACTCAATCCACTGAGCTACTACACCAGCCAGGGCTGACTTAAGTTTAATTTGAGAATTAAATATGTTTACACAAAAATCAATGACGAAAACTAACCGAAGTTTGGTAAAAACTTACATTACTTGTTTGAAATTTAATGTGCCTTTTTCTTCCATGGTAAAATGAAAAGTTTAAGATGTTTCCATCTAAGGGAGATGTATAAAAACAGCAATGATAATGAATATTATTATTCAGTATTCTGAATATTCATGAGGGATTAGTACTATATTAATAGAAAAATGAGTCAGGCCCAAATTTTGTTCAATCTAGGTCAGAATAGCTCACTGATATAAAGTGTGAGCTCTAAGGAACACTGACATTATAGTTTTCACAAAAGCACATTATCCTTCAAAATATTTCAATTAAAACTACTCAGGTAAATACTTAGAGCAAATTCAAAATTTTTTCTTCCTTTTTTCTGGTGGGGTGGTCAGGAAAAAAGCAGGTCAGCAACTCTGAGATGAAGGACAGCATGTCTCGCACTCATGGAGATGGACAATGGAGAGGGGATTGACTGTGGGTGAGAGGGGTGGGCTGGGTGAAGGGGGGCAAAAGGGAAAAATTAGGACAACTGCAACAGAATAAACAATAAAAAAAGAAGTGCCAATTGCAATTAACATCTTGCAAACCACGTAATTCACACTGCTGGCAAACCATTTTCTAGAGCTGAACTTTCATATTCCAAATTGTTCCCTAAAATGCTTTAGTTTTACTTTTCAATGAAATCCTTCCTTTCTTTATTAATTCTTAAGGGTGGTTTTATTAAAGATAGGAGCACAAAACAAGAGGCATCAGGACACAGAAACTGAGTTTCACTGGCTTCACAATTTGGCCTTGGATTTGGGACAAGGATTAATCTATTTTTGTGTAATCAGTGCCTTTGCCTACAAGTTTGTCCATTGCCTTGAAAATCGATGAGTCTCTCCTACTTATGTCATAGATTTCCTTTGTACCTGGTCTTATTAATAGTAAGGACATACAGAGACTCTTTCCTTATGGATCCCTTGTCTTTAAACAGCAAGTAACTCCTACCTCTCAGAATTGTTGCAAGCATTTAAAAAGATGGAGGATCTACAATGAGAAGATATGATAATTGAGTGCTTCTAATGATTAAAATAAGTTTCCTGAACTCTTGACCCTCCATGTCTTTAAATGACATCATTTTTTTTTGTCTTTTTAAAAAATTGCCTCCCACTTCCCACAGGTAGAAGGAGAGAAACAAAATACAGTGTATGTGCCAGAATGTTGAGAGGCTGTGTCACCACAGGGGGACAGTGTGTGAGCTGTGGAGTCAGGTTGCCTGAGCTTTACTTCTGTTCCACCAAGACTAGCTCTTGACCTTGGGCAATTAACTTAATTTCTTGGTGTCTCAGTTTCTATATTCATAAAATGGGGAAAATAATAGTACTACCTACCTTGTAAGATTGTGCAGATGAATAATTGATATCACGAAATCACTTACTGTACTCAATGTAGAAAATATTAGATATGTTTTAGCCTTATTATGTGTACATTTTCCCATTTTATTCATGTCTCCTGAACTTAGTAATAACCAAATCTCCAAACCCTTTTCTTTCACAAAGTTGACTATTAAACTTTTGCTAGGATTCTTTTATTACTTTAATTATTCTTTTTGAAAGACCATTTGAATGAATTCATATTTGATATTTCTTTAGCATAGTGAAACAAAAGTCTTTAAATATAGAAATTTGATGGGTCTTTGTATATTTACTGTTCATCGGGATAAAAATAATGAAACAGAAATTGAGATTATACACTAGAGGTAATTATGCATATCCTGATTCAGAAAAATATTATGTAAGTATTCTGGTTATTTGTACTTTGAAACTAGTATCTCTATTACCCCCAGATATTATATTCATGCTAATCCAATGAAGGAATTAATGTATGTATTGCTTTTTATTTACCAAAGAACTTTAGTTTGGAAGCCAGAAGTGAAACATTAACAGGCTGAGAAATAGCTGTTTTACTAGAGGGATGAAAAAGTGAACTAACCATTGCTATATATAGGAATGCTAACTTAATGCAGTTGACCTGAGTTTTCTCAAGAGTGCTCGGCAGAAGGAATGAAGCTAGGGGGATGCCCTGTGATCCAGAGTGGTGCTGTTAATAGACATGTAGATGCTGACTGAGACTCTGATGGGGACTCCACTCTACTAATTTGCAAGGGCTGTTTTAACAAAGTACCACAAATTCTGGGGTTTAAGCAACAGAAATTTCTTATCTCACAGTTTTGGAGGCTAGAAGTTCAAGATTAAGGTGTTGGCCGAGTTTCTTCCTTCTAAGCTCTGTGAGAGAAAGTCTATTCCATGCCTTTCCTCTACCTTCTAGTGGGTTGCTGGCAATCTTTGGCATTCTTTGGCTTAAAGATACATTACCTGGGTCTCTCCCCTCACCTTTACGTGACATTCTCTCTGTGTGCATGTCTATGTCCAAATATTTCCCTTTAAATAAGGACATCAGTTATATTGGATTAGAGGCCCACTGTACTCCAGCATGACCTCAACTGATTACATTTGCAATGATCGTATTTCCAAATAAGGTCACATTCTGAAGTACTAGGGTTTAGGATTTCAACATATGAATTTCGGGGCATACAATTCAATTCATACTACCAGGAAAGTACCAATTATGGTTTTAAATCTTGACTGTGCTCCAGAAATAGATTACTAATGGGTAAACCCTTCAGATGGACATAAAATATATTCAGAATTAGCAAAAATCTTTCCAGCACCTTACTCTAACTAAACAGGAATCTTCCTTCCTTTGGCCTGAAGACATATCCTCACATCTACTTTCCAAAATCTTCGCATGTTAATGCATATCTTTCTCTCTAAGGCCTTTCTTGGCCTAGGCTGCTTCTTTACTTCTATTTTTGGACAATATCAGGTGACCTAACACTATTCAAACCACTCAATGGATGGTGATTACAAGGAACTATTAGAAGAAATGTCAGGGACTTGGGGAGTGATGTGTCCAAACGGCAATAATGAAGAGGACGGTGAATATTTAAGTACAGCAATCTTTGGGATTTTCAAAGCTGACATTCACCTAATTCTAGCTATTTCTTTACAGCCTTAGAAATGGTTTCCTAAGGTCTAGTAAAAAAAAAGAAAAAAAAAAAAGAAAAAGAAAACCAAACCTGAAGGCTTTCACTCCCTAAAACCTAATTCAAATGTGAAAGGATAGCAAACCTATTGGTTCTGGGCAAAGTGATGATTTTTAGAGTACGTATTAAGTACCACTTGGCAGGGAGGAAGAAAGTTCACACCGTCATTTCAGTTAGACTGCATGGCTGCGGCTGCAGGTCTCTGATGATCACAAAGGTATACGAGGGATTAATTCAATGCTAACTAATATCTTAGTGTCTCAAAAGGGTTTTCACTGCTGGATATTTGCTATACTCAAAAGATTAAATGGTAACTGAAACCAACCTTGCGTCTAATGCAGCTGTCCCAGAGTTAAATTTCAGTGTTTGTGTGGGCCACATTCATGATACGCTTTGTAAGAGCTTAATATAAATTCCTGGAACTCAGATAATACCTCTATGTCTATTAAAAGAAGTTAGAACTTTGGGATTTAAGATGAGGTTGGTTGGCAATAATAAAACAGAATAAAGTCACTTTACCACAAGGCAATAAATTATTCTATAAGACAGATTGTGAGAATTTAAAGGAAAATGTTTTCATCTAGAAAAAAAGCAAGTTACTACATGTAGAATATATTTTTCACTTATAAGAGGAAAAATTCACCTCAAACAATTCAGTAAAATATAAAATAATAAAAATATCTGTATTCTGTGTTAATTTTATTAATATATCACTATAATTACATACAGGGTCTGGCACAAATAACACTCTTTTTTATGACAAAATCTTTTATTACAAAATCCTAAGCATGTAATTCCATAACATAACAATATCACAATGAAGCACACTATATGTCATTTTAGGTGAAATGTTCAAATTAGCACTATAAATTATTACACCCATATTATTACTGTACCAACCACACTCACGCAGGCATCACTTCTGCCAGACCCTGTATATTGTTGGAACAGTCAAGAACATACCATCCATATTTTTGACATGATTATAAAGAATTTGTTTGAACAAAGGTGATTGTTTCTACATATGAAACCAAATAATTTTTCCCCACAGGAAAAAGATCCAGGAAACATCTGACACTGTATATCAGAAGTTGCCAAACTTCTGGTGTAAAGGGCAGGTAGTAAATATTTTGGGCTTTACGAGTTGTGCCATCTCTGTTACAACTACTCTATTCTGCCTTGGTAGAGGGAAAGCAGCCACAGACAGTATGTGAATGAATGGGCCTGGCTATGTCCCAATAAAACTTTATTTACAAATACAGGCAGCAGGACAGCTTGCTGACCCCTGCTGTATATCATTAGGGTGACCATTATGATCAAGTAATGGTAAAAATAATGTCATGGAATTTGGTGCTTTATAACCTTTCAAATAATTCCACATAAATTTTTCCATGGGCTCAATCCATTTTTCACCTCTTCCCACACTGAGGGGAGAGCTTTAATGAACAGTGCATGAGAGCCTCCATCAGTTGTGAGTTCCTTGAAGACATGTTTCATCTTATTTTCCAGTGCCCAGCAGTATGTATTGAATCAACTCATTTCCTGTGAATTCAATGCACACATTGCATTTCCCTGCCTACTTCACATTCCTTGCCTCAGTGATTTTACTCTTTGGAGCAGCTGTTCCCATGATCCTTGTACACATTTGGATCTTCCATATTTATGCTGAGTCTTTATACATATTCCTAAAGATATTTCAGTTGCCCTAAAGAATTAGGATGGAGTCAAAGGTTTTTCCCCCTTGTATCTAACCCACCTGTGTGGATGAACCTAATTGAGCATCCATCATCAGACACTGAAAAAGGAAACAAGGACTATTCTTGTGGGCACAATGGATAAAGAAGGAAAAGATGAGCCAGTCTCCTATTCTGCTATTCTGCTGACTTTGGAAGCCAGGCAGGATGCTTTCTTGGTTTGACCATAACCTTGAGATATAAGAGGCTGGACAGGATGAGATGTTAGTGATTGTTTTTCAACAAAGTTGTGACTGCTGCTGAGCCCTACATGGAGTCACTTACTCCTAAGCAGGAAGTATTTGAACTCACTAAATTGGATCTCCAAAGCTTCATCTAAATGAGAAGGTATACACTGCAGCAGTTTCCTAGTTATCTCACTAAGCCTTCCTATTTTTTGCCTTTGTGGTAGATGGCAAAACATGGACTTACTATTTTGCAGCTTCTTCCATCAAGAGGTAGAGCTTTAAGGCTATGAATTTTCCTCTGAGTGTGCACTGTTTTTACTATGGTTAATTTATAAAGGGTATTGTAATTTTGATTTTTTCTTTGATCCCCAAGTTATTTAAAGGAGTATTTTAGAGTCTTATTAATAGTTCTATTTCATTCTTTTTGTTCTTAATTTCCAGGCCAGAGATTGTAGAATATGAAGTTTCTAAATTTGGGGATTTAAGGTTTTCTTGGTCTCATAGTACCTTAAATACTTCCGCAAATATTTTGTGGCAGTAATAAATAAAAGTTGAATTAAAAATTTATGTGTGTATATATACACACACATCTATATCATATATCATGTATTATGTATTAAACATATATGTATAATCATGTATGCATGTGCATATATTCAATTATGTTTAATAACTATAATATTAAAGTATTTTGTATCCATTTTTAGGTAGATGGTTTTCCAAATTCTGAAGAGGTATTTTGTCAAAAAAATGTTTTTCGGTTTATAATACTCTCTTCTCTCTATATTTTGACAAAATGTTGTCAGTACTTAGAGATTCATGATTGATACATTTTGGTGGCTTGTATTTGTATTAAAATATTCCTAACTTATACATATTCAAGCAATTCTTGAATATAATTAACAAATAAAAGAGGAAGTGAAAACTAAAATGACATACTACTAAAAAAGTGGTAACAATAAAAATATTACATATTTAGATGAAAATTCATCCCAGTTTCACATGAAATTTATGACCACAAACACTAATTAGGTCTCAAGAGCTGCCTCACAGTCTTACTATGTTTTTAGAGCAATTCTCTTTCCCTTTCTGAGAGAGCTATTTTAAACCTCAAAACTCCAAAACTTCTTCCTCACATCTCACTCTCAGATGCCAGCCTTGCTTCTTATTTCACTGAAAAATTATTTTCAATCAGAAGAGCACATCCCCCACCCCTGCAAGCAGATCAGCCTGCTGGCCTCTGCATCCACATTCTTTCCCTCACCCTCCTGTTGCAGCCCTCACACCCGTCAGCTGCCCTTGCTCCTACAGAGGCCAGCCCCACTGTCTGTGTAAATTGGATCCTCACTGCTTGTGGTTGCTCCAAACTAAAATCATGGTGAGGTAGTTTTAAACATGGTCAGGAATTTTGTGACACTGCTCCCATAGAGCGAGAGGTCTATGTCCCCTTCCCTTGAATCTGTGTGGCTTTGTGACCGCTTTGACAGAGTAGAGCAGGAGTGATGCTATGTGCCTCCCAAGGCCAGGCATAAAAGGTCATACAGTTTCTGTTCTCTTTACTGGATCACTTGCTCTTGGAACTTGAACCACTAGGTAAGAAGACAACTACCCTGAGGCTACCATTCTGGAGATGCCTCACGTAGGCATTCTGGTGGACATTCCCAGCTGAGCCAGCCTTCCAACCATTCTTGATGAAGGGTACCAGACATGGGAGTGAAGCAGCCATCTTGGAAGTGGGTCTTCCAGCCCCAGCTGACCCAATTTCCAGAATGAGGGCAATAGTCCCTTGTATAAGTCAAACAACCCTAAACAAGCCCACATTTCTGTAGCTTTACATAGTAAATATTTCTCACTCATATCAGAATCTGATGTGGGTCTGTTGATCCTGTTCCATTTTGTAGCTATGATATCTAGGACCAATGGCTTCTAAGGTTGCTACAGGAAGGAGGAAAGATCTGGATTGCACAGGATGTTTTTAAGAGCCAAGCCAGAAATGGCTTAGAGTAGTGCTTCTCAAACTTTCTGAGGACCAGGTTTCAAAAAAATGTTAATCCATCATAGTCTAGTACTTTTATAAAAGTGAAGCAAAAATGAATTACTACAAAAAGCAAATGCTGCTTGGATGTAGGGGCAATGTCAAATTGACATGAAAGTCCCTAATTCATTACTTTTAAATTCTTGTATTAGCTCATTATAAACTGGTAACAGTTTGCAAATGGGCACTGGTGCATGGACCACACTTTGAGTAGCACTGGCATACAGTAATTGGACCCACATCCTATTGGTCAGAATTCACTCACATGACCTCTATCTAACTGTCAGTGAGCCTGGGAAATACAGTGTTGGGTAGTAGAGACAGGTGTGCTGAATTCACAGCATTGCCTCTGTGATATGCTTCACATTAGCGTTTTATTCCTTCTTTCTCTCTAGGAGGACCCAGTTGTTCATAGATCTAGTTTAGTTAAAAAAAAAAAAAAAACTATATAGGGCAGGAGGGAAAGAATACTGGACATATTGCCCTGCTTAGTGTGTGCTGCAATTGTGATTCTTCCCAGTTTTGTAGATCTTGATCTTGGGTAAAATTTGAGATGGAGAAAAAATTGTTTAAGGGCACACAGGCCATGGTGATATTTCTGTTACGTTCCAGATCTCTGGTGCATATGTCAGGTAGCTACTGTTACTCCTTCAGACCCTGGATGAGGACCCTCACCTATCTACCATGTGTTACCAAAGGGAGTACAGTTACCTCATTTTTAAAAAAGAGCCAGGTTATAGAGATCTCATGTGACATTGAAGGAAAATATAATTTTAAATACAGTTATAGGCCATCAAACCCCTGCAAAAATAGTCCATTTCGACACTCATTAGAAAATGACTAATAAGATAGGTGGTCACGATGGCAGGGTAGGTAAATGCAGTACTAGGGACCTCCTGCAACCACATTAAAATTACAACTAAATTATAAAACAACCAACCACCATTTAGAACACCTGAAACCTAACTGGATAGAAGCCCTACAACTAAGGTTATAAGAAGTAGCCACATTGAGACAGGCAGGAGGGTCAGAGATGTGGAACAGGCTGGTCCCACACCTACGTGGGGCAGAGAAAAATCTAGAGGGAGGGCCCTGAGCGCGGGCTGTGAACCAAAGGGTCGTGGGTCAATTCCCAGTCAGGGCATATGCCTGGGTTGCGGGCCAGGTCCCCAGTGGGGCCGCGTGAGAGGCAACCACACATTGATGTTTCTCTCCCTCTCTTTTTCCTTCCCTTCCCCTCTCTCTAAAAATAAATAAATAAAATATTTAAAAAAAATCTAGAGGGATACCTCAGTTGTGGAAATCCCCCCTGAGGAGTGAGGGGCCCCAGCCCCGCACCATGCCCCCAGCCCAGGATTCCAGTGCTGGGAAGAGAGGTCCCTATAGCTCCTGGCTGTAAAAACCAGCAGGGATTGTGATTGAGTGAGACAAGGCTGCTGGAGCCCCAGTGTTTCTCTTAAAGGGCCAACACTTGGACTAACTTGCTCTGAGTTCCAGCACAAGAGCAGCAGCTTTAAAGGCACTGGGGAAATATTGGGAGGAAATGAATAGTTTGGTATGAAGGCAAGAGCTGGAGGGGCAGCTTTATTCCAGACAGAAGTGCTGGCAGAGGCATTGATCCTTTGCTGAACTCTCTCCACACAGAGCCAGCAAGTGGGTGCTGTATCTGAGACTCCATCAAATTGGCTATCACTGTTTGCTCACCCTGGAGACTCCCTGAAACCCCTCCCCACCCAACTTACAGGCCCATCCAAGCTGTTTACAGTGGCTTTCCCATCCAAAGGGCCTCTCTTGGCTCATGCTTTGGATTTTCCTAAAATCTCTCAAACAAGCAGCATCTGGTCTCTATGTGCCCCGAACCTCTTGCTAAGTGGCCCCAGAACTGGTACGAGGAGCAGCTGGACTTGGTTCGCAGCTTGGCCTCTACTGGGTACCTCCAAGCCTAGCACAAGTAGCAGCCATCTGCAGATCACTTTATGGCTCAAGCTGGGTGATCTTGGGCAGAACAGGTGGTATCTGACCTTGGCCTGCATCTCCCAGGAGACCCCAGAGCCAGCATACCTGGTGTGTAGCTTATTACCACATTGAACCACCACCCCACCCCCTCCCCAAGGGACATACTCAAAGGGTGGACTCAGTCAGCACCAAAGCTCCACTAAAGCAAGTCCTCCTCTGTGGGGTGAGACACTGCACAATACCTTCTCTGCTGTGGTTGCAGCTAGTCCTTCAAGCTTATCAGCCTGGAGGGTGGGTCAATTCTTCCTAGTAATGTGCCAACAGCAATCAAGGCTCAACTACAACAGGACAGTGCACACAGACCACATAGGAGGCATACCTAAAATGCCCAGCTTGGGTGATAGGGAAGCTGTGCCACTGGACCCCACAGGACACCTACTATGTAAGGCCATTCTACCAAGTCCAGGAGATGTAGCAGCTCTACCTCATACATAGAAACAAACACAGGAGGCTGCCAAAATGTGGAGACAAAGAAACATGGCCCAAAAGAAAAGAACAGAGGAAATCTCCAGAAAAAGAACTAAATGAAATGGAGGCAAGCAAATCACCAGATACAGAGTTCAAAACAATGGTTATAAAGATGCTCAGGGAACTTGGAACTTCAACAGCATAAAAAAAAAAAGACATGGAAAGCATTTAAAAAAAGCTAGTCAGAAATGAAGGATACACTAATTGAAATGAAGAATAAATTACAGAGAACCAACTGTAGAGTAGATGAAGCAGAGAATCAAATCAATGATTTGAAATACGAGGAAGCAAAAAACACCCAATCAGAGCAGCAAAAAGAAAAAGAATCCAAAAAATGAGGAAAGTATAAGGAGCCTCTGGGACAACTCTAATGATAATGACATTTACATCATGGTGGTGTCAGAAGGAGAAGAGAGAAAGGAAGAAATTGAAAATGTATTTGAAAAAATAATGACATAAAACTTCCCTAACCTGGTGAAGCAAATAGTCATACAAGTCCGGGATGCACAGAGAATCCCAAACAAGATGAACTAAAAGAGGTTCACACCAAGACACATCATAATTAAAATGCCAAAGGTTAAAGACAGAGAATGTTAAAATCAGCAAGATGTAAGCAGCTGGTTGCCTATAAGAATGTTCCCGCAAGGCTGTCAGCTGATTTCTCAACTTTGTAGGTCAGAAGAGATTGGCAAGAAATATACAAAGTGATGAAAATCAAGGACCTGTAAGATTTCTCTACCCAGCAAAGCTATCATTTAGAACAAAAGGACAGATAAAGAGCTTCCCAGAAAAAAAAGAAAAAAAGTAATTAGAGTTTATTCCCATCAAGCCAGTATTACAAGAAATATTAAAGTCTTGTTTAAGAAGGAGAAAAAAGAAAAAAGATGAATAATAAAGTGGCAATAAATACATATCTGTCAATAATTAATTTAAATGCAAATGGATTAATTGCACCAGTCAATAGCAATATGGTGACTGAATGGATAACAAAATAAGACTTAAGTATGTTGTCTACAAGAGACTCACTTGAGATCAAAAGGCACACACAGACTGAAAGTAAAGGGATGGAAAGGGATATCTCATGAAAATGGAAAGAAAACAAGGCAAGATAAAAAAAAAAGCTGGGGAAGCAATACTTATACCAGACAAAATAGACTTTAAAACAAAGGCTATAACAAGAGACAAAGAAGGGCCCAGAAATTCCAATTCTGGGTATTTACTGGAAGAAACCCAAAACAGTAAATTGAAAAGCCATGTATGTCCATATGTTCATTGCAGCATTATTTACAATAGCCAAGATATGGAACCAACCTAAGTGTCCATCAATAGATGAGTGGATAAAGAATAAGTGATGCCCATATACAATGAAATATGACTCAGCCGTAAAAAAGAATGACATCTTGCCATCTGCAACAACATGGATGGACCTAGAGGGTATTGTGCTGAATGAAATAAGTCAGAGAAAGACAAATTTCATATGATTTTATTTATATGTGGAGTCTAAAAAACAAACAAGCAGGACAGAAACAGACTCATAGATACAGATAATAAACTGATGGTTGCCAGATGGGAGGAAAGTGGGGGATTGGGTGAAAACGCTGAAGGGATTTAGAAGCACAAATTTGTAGTCACAAGGATGTAAAGTACAGCATAGGGAACATAGTCAATAATATTGTAATGACGATGTATGATGCCAGGTGGGTGCTAGATTTGTTGGGGTGATCACTTTGTAATGTCTTATCATGGAGTTGTGTACCTGAAAGTAATATTGTACATCAAGCGTAATTTAAAAATAAAAAACAACAACAAAAAAGAAATGACTAATAAGAAACAGACAGGCTCAACGCTGCAGTAATATAACTCTGTAAGATCATTTCAAATAAATTAGGCTTTTTAGAAACAAGATACCAAATGTGGTTCGGAACAACTTCACAGATGCCTATGTGCCACAATGGATGGCTATGTGGAGGCAGACAATGGCCAGTGCTCAGCCCAGATCCCCTCAGGGCCCCCTTCCCTGTGCTCTCTGCTCCTGGATTCAATGGGCATTTTCTTCCAACACTTTGGCTCTCTTTTGGAGGCCGGCGCTAGTGCTTCTTGAGCATAACTTTCCAGCTGGTAAGGAGAGCTAGAAGCCCTGAGAATTTGTTCCCCTGGGCAGCCCTTAAACAATGATAGATGGGTGCTGGGGTATGACAACCCCACTCCTTTGCCTGGATTGGGACAACTCTATGGCATGATTTATACTCCAGAGCTCCCCTGTGGGATCAGATGAAAGATTCCTTCTGTGGGACTTGAGATTCCACCTTTGATTCCCAGTTCTTCTAGAAACACTTTCTTAATAAATCATGTATACACAAATCCTCATTTCAAGATCTACTTGTGGGGGAACCCAACTGATGACAAGTGTTCTTTAGAACCAACACCCCACCAAATCCCAGGCAGTGAGGTTTCCAACCTCCACTGGGCCCTCAACACTGCAGGGCAGCATTTTCAGCTCTTCCCTGTTCTCTACATGTGATTTTCCCTTCAAGACCCTCAGAAAGGTGAGGTAGGCTTTCTGGTGGCCTCTGTCCTCCCCATTCCTCTTCCCTCTGCCCCACAGACCTTCTTACAAACTCAGTTCTTCTTGGGCAGGTGCTGCTCCTGCCACCACCCCCCTCTTATTCTCTTCCTCAGTCTTCTGTTTGTGTGTTTTCATATCACTTATTAGTATTCATAATTATCTTGTTTATTTGTTCACTTAGCTTTTTCTGCCTGCACCCTGAACCCCCACCCTGTAAACTCTGAGGGCAGGAACAGGCCTGTTCACTGTTTTCTCCCGTGATGCTAGAACAGGGCTGGCATTTTAGTAGAAGCTCAGGACATTCAGCTCAAACATATCCTTCTCTGTGAAGCCCTCAGCACCAAGGGAGAGCTAGGGGCACCTTTCTCTGAATTCCTATGTTTGTGTTTAGCACATAAAACCAATAACTATGTTTTTATTTATGTGTTTGTTTCCTCTACCAGAACATGTTGCATAGGCTCCTAGAACACAGATGTTTTCTTTACTCATTTTTAACCCCCCAGTATCTAACATAGGGCCTAAATCATAGTAGGCACTTAATAAAAAAGTGATGAATGAATGTGTGGAATAGTATTCTCAAGGGAAAGGGTGAATTTGCTAAAAGCTGGGAGTGACTAGAAGATGGATGCCAACAATTTCTCTAAGGACAGAAGAGCAGATACCATGTTTTTGGAAACGAAGGTCTGAATTAACTTCTGAGGCCAGAGAGCTCCTTTACTTTGGGGAGCAATATACTTTAGGGGGAAAAAGTTGTTGAGCTATATAAAGGTGAAATAAGGTCGCTTTTTGAAATGGGAGGTTTGTAGGCCATGTGATGCTAAATTCTTCTGACTAATTATGTAAAAGTTATTTTCCTTGTGGGTGGATATGAAACTCTGCAAATTACTTCTCCTTAGAAAAACTAGTCTTTTCCTCTCCGTGGGTCCTATGGAAGTAAGGTAAATTACAAAGGAGAGAGAAACATGGCCATCACACCATGGCCTAGGACCAGGGGCTAAGGAGAGAAGTGGGTTGGCTCATGTAATCACGGAAGGAAGTAAGTCATCACAGAGTATGCACGCCAAGGGACAAATGCAACTTGTCACCTGCTCTACTGCATTAAAAGCAAGCATGGATTTGTTCACAGTTATGGTGTTAAAGTTAAAATTTAACATAGAAGTGAATGTTATGGGAAAATAAAGTTTTCATTGGTCATACCTTAGTGTTTTTTATAACTCTTTCTTCCTAGCTAATCATTCATCATTTGTTAATTTTTCTTCTGTCACTATATACTTTTTTGGGGAAGGAGGTTACATGTTTACAGATAATGTTACAAATAGTTATGTATTAATTTATTTAAAAATTTTTATAATATGATTTATTTTACTCTCTACCCCAACTATAGGCAGATCTAGGGGAAAAGAACCAAGCAAAGAGGAAGCCGAAAGAAGCCTGTAATTTGGAGTTCATGATAACAGTCCTATCCATGAAGGCATTCAGGGATGGAGCAATGGGATGAGCAGCCTGGCTCTTGGTTGGCTTGTGCGTTGTTGAACAAGGGAAACCCATGCAATTTGGAGCCTGAAGACGTCGATTAGGGTTTTGACTAAGACATTTCTTAAGCATTTGACTTGACCTTTTTCAGGATGTTTTGTCATTTATAAAATGGAGATAAAAACATCTGCTTGATAAAGTGGTGGGGATAAAATGAGATTATGTGTGTGAAAGCATGTTTTCCACTATACACCTCTTTATGTAGCTTGTCTACATAACTGTCATTCTCTGTCTTTGCTCCTCCACTCTATTCATCCCCTGCCATTTTAAAATTTTTCTTACCCTCCTTTGCAGCCATAAGGCCTGGTTCCAGCCAACGAGATATAAGGGGAATTCTGCTAGGGTCAAGAAGAGGAAAGCCCCCTTTCTCACCATCATTACCATTTCTTATTTGAATAGTAGTGGAAGATCCTGGTTTTTGGAGCTGTGGCAACCATCTTGAGACCATGAGGTAAGATGCATGAGGATAAAAAGCTGACTGTTGACGGTGGCAAAGTAGAATAATTGGAAATTACTTGGGTCTTTTTGACTTCATAAAATTTCTGAACCAATCTGGAACTTCTTCCTTTCAAATGTCTGGGTTTGTGAGATGGTTAAATGACTTTACTGACAGAGCCACTGCTGGTTAGATATTCTGCTACTTGCAACAAAATGCATCCTAACTGATATTATATATATAGTGCTTATGCAGTGATGTGCATGTGAGTGTGTTAACTTGAGGTCATTGTGGCATAACAGGAGAAAGCACAAAATATGAGAGTCAAAAGCTGGTGATAACTGGCTCTGAATTAACACTCTGAGCCTTGACTTACTGCTTTATACAATGGGAGTAATATCATTTAACCTGCAGAATTGTTGGGAGGACTGAATAAAATAATACAAATGAAAATGCTTTGCTAAAACTGTATAAAAAAGGATTTGAACTTACTGGAATGGTAGACATGCTAGTATCTTAATCTTTTAAAGCTGGGGATCAAGAGACACCATCTAGGAGTGGTGAACACTGACAACATATTACAGAATCATACACCCAAAAAACCATACAGTCTTATCAACCAATGTCACCCCAATAACTCAACAAAAGTTTTTCCTTTTTGTTGAATTTATTGGGATAACACTGGTCAACAAAATCATGCAGGTTTCAGGTGTACAACTCCACAACACAGCACCAACACACTGTGTTGTGTTTACCATTCCAAGTCAAGTCTTGATCCATCGCCATTTATCCCACCTACACCCTCCTCCCCCTGCCCCCACCTCCACTATCACCACTGTTGTCTGTGTCCATGAGTTTCTTTCTCTTTTTTTGCTCAGTTCCCTCACCCCACACCCAGTGCCTCCAGAGCTGCCAGCTTGCTCTCTATCTGTGAGTCTGTCACTATTTTGCTTGTTAGTTCAGTTTGTTCATTAGAGTCCACATATGAGTGAGATCATATGGTACTTGTCATCCTCTGACTGGTTTATTTCCCTTAGCATAAATAGGTTGATTCTAAAAGTTAAAAATAGCTTTTTCAGAAAAAAATATTTTGTAATTCAACAAGGGCTATACAGGGTGTGGGAAAAGTAAGTTTACAGTTGTTCATATGAAAAATAATACAATAATTAATAAGTCATAATATAAGAATAAACTCTGTTTTGTGGACTCACAACTGTGAACCTACTGTTGCCCACCCTGTACAGACATAAGTTGTCATTACATATTCTCCTGCTGTTTGACTATAGTGGAGGGGGAGGGGAAGGCAGGCAGATAGGAATGGCTTAAGTGAATTTTGCTTTTGTCGGAAACCCCCTACCCTGCCCCTCTTTTGTGACCCCCAATGAAATATTACCAAAGGTCTCAAGCTGCCCCCTCAACGGCCAGTACCATCTAGCTCTTCGTTTCCCATACTTAAAGACTGTTTATTCCTTTTTCCTCCTCCTCCCATTTTAATCCTCCCAATAAAAAATGGACTAAAGTTGTACCCATTCTCTTGGGGCCCGCTTGTCACTCACCAATCCAGGTATGTGTTGATTTGTGCCTTGGGCTTCCTCTGTTATATGGCGGTCTCAAAGTGATGAAGTAATAACAGTAGCAGAAATTTCAGGAGGCTATGGCTGGGGGTCAAGTTAAAGCACTTAAAGCACTTAGCTTGTTGGTGCTTCTGGGAGACCCCAGTTGGGAGGGCTCCTCAGCTCACAACTATTCCTTGCCTCTGGGAAGGACCTCATCTACAGATGTACGCCCCAATGGCCTCCTCTCTGCTGTGACCTAGCCCCTGGTCAGTAGTTGGGTGACTAAATCAGGCTGGGGCAATCAAAATCCCAGGATTTTTCACCCCGGAGTTGGAGAAATCAATTTGGCACTCTCTAGTGAGGTCTGAGTTCTCTGTTCTAGTTATTTCTGAGGCTACCTGCACCCCCTGTCTTTCCTTCCACAATATAAAACTTTCCCAATGAACCCCCTTTTCTTGGTTTGGGTTGCCTCAAACTCAGACTCTGAGACAAGGACTTGGTTGCAGGTGGTCTATTGGGGTGCTGATCTCAGAGAATACAAGTGAGGGAGTGGGAAGTGAGACAGAGGAGGAGACAGTAAGGTATAATAATGAGCAGGTTCCTGCTGTGCACTACTGGGGCTCAGTACTGATGGGGACTTCTGGGACACTGGAGACTACATCTCAGAATCGTTCCACCAGAGAACAGTGAGACTTATCCTCAACTTTCATCCCCATTGGCTTGGGTTTATCTCTAGGGGTGCCTGTTCCCTAGTACTTACGGTTCATGCCTGCAGCACACCCAGGTAACGTGCCTTGGAGAGGGAGAAAGTGCCAATGCAGAGAAGTAGACAGATTCAGGCTTTGGACCTGTGAAGCTGGCAGCGTTCTAGAAACTGTCTTGGCTTAAACTAGTTCACTTTGGGTTTCTGTCACTTAGAACCAAAGAAGTCCTGATTCTGCAGTTCACTTTCATTCTTCCCACGGAGGCAGCCATGCCCATGTTGGGCCAGCCCTGCGCACAAGGTATTGCAGCCAGGAGCACTTCCCTTGACAATGTACAACATCAGTAGCTATTGAGGGATGGTTGGGGACAAAGGGGCTGTGGCAAAATTTACGGGCTGAGTGCAGGGCAAGGGATCAGAAATGGCTCATTATTGCTGTTCGTCCAAGGAGTGATGTGACCTGTTGTCTGGTGAAGAGCTCTGACCATATAGGAGTAACCTAACATCTGGAGAAATATTAAGGTGCTCATTATATTTTCTCCCCCAATGTGTAAATAACTCACTTTTGGTGCCATGTGATCTCAAAGCGTGCTGTCTAAACTAAATTTTGAAAACACAATACTTTTAAATAGCACACAAATAGAGCTTAATGGTGAACTCCAAACTGAGGCAAGCCACAATTATCTATTGACCTCCTACACTACTAGAAAGCTGGTATTCTTTTTCCCTACCTGAAAACAAGCAAATTGCTTCCATTTGAAATGCATTCAGTTGCAGGGAACAAAAACCTGATTTCAGGGGGCTCATACGAATCTGTGACAGTTCAGTGGCTGACCATGCAGTCAGGGACTCAGACATGGAGTCACCTTCATCCAGTGGATGAATTACAAGCATGTTCACTCTGTTTAATCTTTCTACTAAAGGGAAATTCTATGCAAAGGAAATTTCAGAGACTGCTGAAGTAAAAAAGAAAGAGTTAAGTAGTGTTAAAAACAATGAACATAATAACCATCCCTAAAAAAAAAAACACACCCCAAAACAAAAAACCAAAACAAAAATGGTGAGCATGCTTCTTAGGATTTGGCAGTGTTCTGCATAAAAATGTTTTGCTTCATACCTGGTCCTGGCCTTTGTTTGAGTTAAAATCAATATTTCCTCTTTGTTTTGCTTTGTCCGCTATCTCCTGTGCCCTGAGGTCAAAGTCATTGCCACCAGTAGAGGTGGTAAAGCAGACAGAGCAAGGACTCCGGGCCCTGGAACAACATGAATTAGTTGACCTGTGACCATTTTTGACCTGCAAACAGGGTGATGTTTTATAGTTCAACATCGTATTATAATTGTCATCATTTGGTAACTATTTATTGAGTGCTGATTATGCAAAAACTTTAACAGGTCCTGAGTGACCAAGCTAGGACTCAGAGACTCTTTGATGGCTGTACCCCTGCCAAGAAGCTCAGTGCCATGCTGTCCCTCTGCTATTCTTATCGAACACTCCTCATCTTCTGGCCTCCAGGTAATAAAGCTAAAGATAGAAACTTTTCCTACTTTTCAAACTTCACCGCGCCCCTTTAGAATACGTGAGAAAATGCAGCCAGCATCTTCTGGAAGATTAGGAGGGCAGTAAGATTCCATAGCCACCTTCCGGCTGACATTTGAGCCCTGCTTTCAGCACGGTCAAGCCTTTTGGAGGCAGCCAGCGTATGGCTTGTATCAAACTCTATATTTAGGAAGAACAACTGTGAGCTATGACAGGAATTCTCTTTAACACTTAGCCTTAAACTGAGTTCCCCTCCAGCCCACAGCCGGGAGCAGCTCTCAATCCCGGGTGAGGCACCGAACACTTGAGCTATTTCAGCCACATGCAAAGCATCAGAATCGAGATCGCAGCTCAGAGGACACCGGGCATCCCTTTCACCTTCTAAGGAACATTGTATTCTTGCACCAGGCTGCCTGAGACTTTTCTTGGGCAGTAAACAAATACGCAAAGCAGGTAAGCAGGATCCAGCTGGGGCGACTGGGCTTTTTGAAGGAAATTTCCTTGATACCTAACTGGTAGTGACTACTTAAATAACTTTGTAGGCTTGTAACCAGTGGGTGTAGCTTTCTTGTAAATTCACTGTTTATGGGTGATGTTGCTGTTTCAGTTTTATAAATGGTGTGTGTGTATGTTGGAAAGAATATTGAACTAAAAGTAGTTTGTATTGATAATGACAGTGAGAAAATTTCCATGGTCCAGGTATGATGACCGTGACTCTGACTATTATGTCATTTTGATTCTTATGGCCAGGTTACAGTTGGTCAGCTGCAGATTGATTCGGGCTGCAAACCTAGAAATTATCAGGAGAATTTGAGGTAGAGAAAAGCTATAATGCTAGCTCCCTGGTTTACCTAAATGCAAATTATTGCCAGAGTTGTTCAAATTTACAGTTCAAGTTTAAAATGCTTTTCTCCTCTCCCTAAGTGCCAGACTTGGCCTCAGTGACAAAGTTCTGTCAATGTATAGATCGATTAATACTCTGGACCCATCTTTTCGTAAGTCCCACTTTTGTCATAGTGTTTCCTGTACCCAGCAGGGTAGAGGACAACATTCCTGTCTCTTTGTGGGCAGCAGGTTCTGAAATGTGGGAAAGCTAAGTGCCTCTTCTCTCTCGGCACATTTCAGGCAAAGTGAAGAAGGAGTTACTTTAGACAGCTGACCATCTTTCTACACCCTTCTCAGCATTATTTTTAGCTGCAGGATAGAAGATAATTCCCTTTGAGATTTCACTTTAGCCATTTAATAGACCTTTTAAGAGAACGAACAAAGCCCCTTCTCTGCAAATATTGATCGACTTTCCCCTGAATCCACTCTTATTAAATTAGTGATATTAATGTTGACAAATTTTAGTAAATGAAAGAGTCTTATTTGGAAGTTTGATATTCAGTCCTGTCCAATGAAAAACCAGCGGAGACATTGTACATGAGTCAGCATATAGACCATTAAAGGTGCTCAGTGACTTGCAGAATTGCCAGGAAAACTCAACTGTGCTAAACTGGCAAGCATTTTCACTGTAGTATAGGCTTTGTAAAAGTCAATACACACCTTGTCAAACTTCCCGTGTTTCCAAATTTTAGCCAGAACCAGGAGACACAGTAAGAGAGTGCTGTAAAGAGTACCTCTTTGCATGAAAAGCAGTGGCCCCGGTGTGAGTGGAGTTGTGCATCTAAGGCATAGCTTTCGTTTTTGGTCCCAGGACGAGGCACGCAGATAAAGAAGGAAGATGCGTTGTACACTCTGCATCTCTAACGGAGGTGAGCACAGGGCCAGGGAAACAGCCAGGGAACACTGTCTATTTTTATTCATCAGTGTGCTTTGCCCTGATTTCTCTGCGAATAATGAGGACAGCAGGAACGGCTGCAGAACTGATTTACACAAATGTTATCTAGCCTGTTTGCTAGGAATGAGAGCTGGGATCTGACCAACTTTTCAGAGTTGTCTTTATTGCAGACTGACAAATATATGTTAAGAAGAAATTCACCTGCAAATGAGATTATACCAAAGCTATACAGAAGATAAGGCCCAAGGAATACCCATCTTTTAAGCTTAGAGGTCCACAAAAAGAAAGTAATGCAGTTCAGTGGAAAACACAAAATCAGCCTAATTAAAAAAAAATCAGTGCATTATAAATAGCACAATTATGCATTACCTGATTTTTTTTACATTTCAACCCGCTATTGTAATAACATAAAGAAATTCCCAATTCTCACATTTCAAATTGATGTACAAGAAATTTTTTAAAGTTTCCAAGTGATATTAGTTAAACTTCAGCTGCACAAGCATAAAGTATACTATATGCTGAAATATTTAATGTCTGTGCAAATTATTGCTTTGCATGATTTCTAATAGCTTTTGAGGAATAGAAACATTAAAAATTAAACTAGCCAGCTTTTCCATTTGACATTGAGGTGCGTGTCCTAGATCCACAAATTCAAAATCCTTCATTGACTCTTTGATGCTGCAGGAAAGACAGCCACTTATTTGGAATATATTATAGAACAAAATGCACTCTTGATTGTTTAATTTGTTGCTTTTTAATTTTTTAACCATATTGAAAACAATTCTACCTAGACCTTTATGCATGGAGGCTATATTCTCTATGTTACCAAAACACTCTGGTGAAACTTAAAAAAAAAAAAAAAACTCACTGTTTTCATATATGTGGCTCTAAAGACTACATAGTTGGACATAATAATTATAGGTTGAAAAATATGTAAATATTTAACTTCCTAAAATAAAGCTTAAGACTTTGAAGATCTCAGAAAAAGTAACTCTTCACAGAATTGTCAGACCTTTATCTCTAAAATATTGAGGAGCATTATTACATCAATTCTTACTCTGTGCTTAAAGTTGTAGATCAGTATACAGTAGTCCTAAGAAGTAACTAGCTATGGGCAATGGCAATAAAACAATAAATATTTGTATCATGCTTTATAGTTTACAAGGCATTTTGGGGAACATTACGTCATTTTGATTCTTTTCACAACTTGTGAAGCAGGTAAATTTTTAGAAAGTGGAAATGGGCCCAGAGATTTTGAGTGACTTAGTCCAGGTTACATGGGACTCATGGCCAATGGCAACACTGCTCTCTGGCTTCATTTCCTCCCGACTTAGCACATATACTTACACCAATCAGTGGAGAAAAATCAGTCAACCCATTTTATAGATTTGGTTTAAAAAGCAGCATATTTTTAATTCGCTGACTTTTTCACTTTTTCACTCGACTTTGTCAATATTTAATAGACCAAGAGATAACACCACTGATACACAGCTAGGCTGTCCCCCGCCCCCCTGGCCCCTGTAAACCATAGTCACCACGTTCTAAGACAGGTCCCATAGCTGAAAGAAAGCCAAACTCCTTTGGGAAGGAAGCACTACTACTACGTCTTGGGGATCCGACATGGCCGTGTAAGTCCTTTTTGCCTTCTGGGACTGTTTTGTTGAAAGAAAAGGAGGTGAGGCTTGCCAGCTGCCTGGTTTACAGAGCCTGGGCTTTGGACACGCAGCGGGAGATGCAGCCTACTTCCTCACGGTGTTGCTCAGGTCACTGGGCAGGACATACACATGCACAGCAAGCAGAAAGCGTCCCGTAGTAAGAATGAAGTACAGGCCATTTCTTTTTGCATGTTCAACAGAGAGGGAGAAGAGGCGCTCTCAATTGACTGACGCGCAGCCCTGGCAACAACTAACTCCGATCAAAAGTTCAGTTTCAAGCGGAAAGCTTCCGAGGCCCCAAACAAAGGTGTTTTATTCCCACAGCCTCTTTGCTTTGCTGCTCTTGGCAGGGGGGCAGGAGGGCAGGGAAGGAGATGATAGCGCCTTTCAAGTTTCTGATGGCCTATCATTAGCATCAGGGGCGAGGCGTCTCAGCATTTCTGCTCCTGAATGATTTATCCGGGGCTCTCGTGTTCCCTCTCCCTGAGGCTTTAGGAAGGAGAGTCTCTAAGTAACGTAGGAAACTGAGACTGAAAGAATATATGGCCAGTGAAAGGGGTGACTGCCCAGTCGAATCATGACTTAAGTTCTAATTTATCAAGACTGAGAATCTGAACGCCGCCACCTCTAACAGTTTCTTACTTGTTTTTTTAGGGGTAAGACTGCATGAATATGTCGAAACAGCCAGTTTCCAATGTCAGAGCCATCCAGGTAAGTAGGCATATTTGTGTTTTAACATCAGCCCTGTGAGTGCTAGCCTGTTTGCTTAATAAATCCGACTTTTTGTAGTTGTTCGACCCTAACTCATGATTACCTTCAAGAAGAAAAGAAAGACTCATTGAAGGGGCAATTAAGAAAGGATATAAGGCTAGTAAGGTACAACTGAGAAGGGAGAAGCTATTTTTGTTTAATTGTGCTGAATTGTAAGACATTGACAGTTTATGAATGAGAATTAAATGATCTACAAAAACGTAGTGTATATACTTTTTATGTCTAAGGTTTTGATATGCTCATTGATATGAATTAAGAAATACAATTTCCATTTTCATATCCAATTGAGTTTGTTGAGCCATCTGTTTAAAATACACCTTTCTGTAAATAATACCCTTTTCTTGTCAAGTGTTCTTCCCAAGGGTTGGGTATTTATCCTTTCAAGTACGTAGTACGCTGTTGTGTCTCATCAAGCCCTCCCAGCAAAACAAATGCTTTGGTCCTTTAAAGTGACTTATGTATCACTCACAAAAAAGGGAGAGGGAAGCAGACATTTGGCAATGCAAATATAATTATAAAAACAACTTTCAATATTTGTTCTTACCAATTTGTTATTTCTCTTAAGGGCTCTGTTTTTAACTCTCCAATGGTTCCCACACTGGGATATTGGCCACATGCTTAAGTGTAAAATTCCATTTTTCCTTTCCATCAGCATGGAGCTGTTTGTGCTTTCTCTAAAAGAACTTTTAGACATTCCTCCCCCACCCTGGACTTTTCTGAACACTGCTGAGCATATGGTGGTTCCTGAATATTTTGGGTCTGATGCACCATCACGGCATAAACATACTCATAAGCAAGTGATGGTGTTTTGGCAGGGCGTGTGCATGGCCAGGTTGTGGGGTTAGAAACCCTAGTACACACCGGTGGTAGAGGTGAGGGAAGGGGCAGATCTTTACCTGTGGTTACTAATGCATAGCCTTAAATGGATGGGCTTCTTAAGTGGCAAGGTCTATAACAACCTCTGGAAATGTGTCATAGAACAAACTGCCAAGGAAGGGCCTATTGGCAAGGATTCAACTTCACATGACCGCATTTGACCCTCTGGGGTCCACCTGCTGAGTCTGGGACATACCCTGACATTTGGATCATAGGAAAACGACCTTACCTACTCTACCTCTCTGCCTCCGTTTCCACATCTGTAAAACGGGGATAATAATAGTACACACCACCTAAGGCTACTCATACAAGATGCTTACTACAGCATAGTAAGCCTTCTTAAGTGTTAGCCATTATTGAGGAATGTTCTATGTTAAAGTGATGAGAAGTAATACAATTTAATCACTGAATTTGAAGCTCCCAAGATACTAAGCATAAATTTCCTTTTTATTTTGCAGGATCTAAAAACATAGTCATCTCAGGCTGCCTTTGCTTCTCTTCCTGTTAAAGTGTGTTATTTTTCTTCCTTAGTGCTTCCCTCAAATCTACAGTGAAAATTCACTCGTGTTTTATCTATTAATTTTGACCTTGATATATTTTTAGGTCTGTAACATTTAAAAGGATGCTACTGACTGTTCTCAATAGCTGTTATTATACTGCGTTTAAAAAATCCACCCACTCCACCAACAAAGGCAATACAGCGGTTCCTTATGGATGTGGTATTGCCTCTTCCAATATATTTTATGCCATACAAAAACCTAATTTAATGTACCTTCAAATGAAATATTATTTTCGGTGGTGAAATAGGATCTTCACTATCTGATATTTTCCTTTTATCTTTGCATTAACCTAAGGTAGGGTCCATTAAATAAAGTGTGAAAATGATTATACTACATAAATGGCTTATAGTACGAACATTACCTATGGTATGGTCTCATCTGGTGCAACTAGAGACCCCAATGGATGAGGAGTGCCCTGGTTGGGTAAATACTACTTAAAGATTTTAAACATTCTATTCAACACAATACAGTTTCTTTTCCTTCCTATTAGCATCTCATTGCCAATTCAGTACAGCTGTCATTTCCTGGGTGCATATTTTGTGCCAGGCACCATGCTAAGTGGAGGTTATGCAAAGATGAATTGATCCCTGTGTTTGAGGAGCTGACAGCCTCTAGGACTTACTAGCTGTGTGACTTTGGGCGAGTTGTTTATCCTCTTTGTGCCTTGGTTTCCTCATCTGTCAAGTGGGGAATTAATAACAGTATCAATCTCCTACGTTTGCTGTGAGGGTTAAATGAATTAATACATATAAATGCTTAGGCAGGTGCCTGTCTCATTGTAACTGCTTAATAACTATTAGTCATTATTACCAATCATCATCATCGTCGTCATCATCATCATCATCATCATCATCATCTAGTTCAACAGTTCCCGAAGCGTATCTCTTAGAATACTAGTTTTATGGGATGTGATTACTTAAAAGGTTCCATGATAAAGTGTTTAGGAAACATTACGTTGAGCAAAGTTGAATACGATCTTTACTGTGCAATTTCTCAGAGTGCATAACTTGCTAATGTCTTCATAGATTCCCAAGAAGGTATTAATATGTGCAATGTTTTCTAAATACATTGAACATTTTTCATGAGTACATGCAGGTTAGTATTTGGCAGTGCAAACTTCTGGAAATGATGCTTAGACCTCTGTTTTGTCTGGATTAAATAAACCTTAGCCACTGTCAACCATACTTCCAATAGACCTTTACATAGCTAAATTACTTACTGCACCTATGTGCTCAGAGAGCATGGAGCCAAATGGTTACAAATCTCTGCCTGACGACTCACTCACTCTGTGATCTTAGTTCACCCTTAGTTTACCCTTCTGCAAAATGGGGACAATCATACTACTTAATAAGATTGTTATAATGGCCCTGGCTGGTGTAGCTCAGTGGATTGAGTGCGGGCTGTGAACCAAAGGGTCATGGTTCGATTCCCAGTCAGGGCATATGCCTGGGTTGCGGGCCAGGTCCCCAGTGGGAGCCATGTGAGAGGCAACCATACATTGATGTTTTTTTCTCTCCCTCTCTTTCTCCTTCCCTTCCCCTCTCTCTAAAAATAAAGAAATAAAATAATAAAAAAGATTATTATAATGAATAAATAAAATAATGTATGGCAAGTGTCTGGTTTATAGTACACAAATTCCTTAAGAGATGTCTTTTGTAACTATCCAAGTAATGCATTGTATGGCGTTGCTTTCTCTTCAACTTGTTCCATCTCCTCCAAGCTCCAGAATAAGAGGGAGGAGAGAACTAGGCCTGTCCTTAGAGGAGGAGGACAGTTGTCTTTCGCAGCCATACTGAAGAAAGAGATGGTCTTTGGATTGTAAAGGCATTCTATGTAATTCTACGTTTCTTTTCTTTTGTATTAATGAAACCTCATTTATGCCAGGGATGTAAATATAGCCATAAGAAGTCAGTTGATCTTTTCAGAGCCTGGAGAGCACCTTTGTCTCCAAAGAAGCTGATAAGGATCTATACCAGATATGGGTAAATCTTTTCTGTAAAGTACCAGAAAGTAAATATTTTGGTATTTGCAACACATTGGGTCTCTGTTCCAACTACTCAACTCTGCGGGTACAGCACAAAAGCTGCCCTAGGCAATACATAAGTGAATGACTGTGGCTGTGCGCCAATGACATTTTATTTACAGAAACAGGTGGCAGGCTGGATTTGGTCCATAAGCTGTAGTTTGCAGGCCCTGGTTCTGTACTCTCCAGGCTGTTAAACTACACTGTTGTTGGGAATGGAGTTGCAACCAAGGTAACGTCAGTACACTAGGCATAGTGGGTCTGATTCCTTCAGATGAATTTGACGTGACAGGTGGTGAGGAAAGCTAGAGCTGCCGGGAAATCTAATGCCATCAACGATCTGCTTGGTGTCTCTCTAATGACACCAAGTGACACTGGCCACTGACAGCACCTACCTGTCTTTCCCCTTCCTCCTGAATACACTTTATTTGAAAACCACCATGGACCCCTCCAGGGCTTCAGCCCACCCAGGGCCAACACTCTTTGTCATCACTGGTCCTTTGTCTATACCACTGGTCAAAGCAAGCTGATTATTATTTGTTCTCTCCCATGAGGTCTGAGAGCTTTGTGGTTAAATGGGAAAGAGTCCTGTGCCCTATCTTAGCTCTGCTCTGTGACTTTACTTCCCTGGTCCTTGTGATCTGCATGACCTCTAAGCCTCTATTCAGCTTTTAATAGTCTATGGACTTCATGAGAATAACTTCCTAGATTTATTATTAGGATGATAATAATAGTAACAATTTCTTCAGGGTTTACTATGTACTTGGCACAGTGCAAATGGGATTTGTATGGATTCTAATAAAAGATTTAGAGGTGCGCGCATGTGCACACACACACACACACATACACACGCAAACCCCACCCACGAACCAATCAACCAAATAAAAAAACCTCACCCAGGATCACACAACTTGTAAGTAGGACAGTCAGGACAACACAAACTCAAGTTGTGTGATCCCAAAGCCCACATTTGGATCTACCCTACAACACTGTTTAGCCTCCTTACTTACCATCCCTGTCTTGGCACAGAGAGTGAGGATAGGATAATCATAAATACTAAGGGTATTTAAGGGACAATTACCATTTTATGGATGTTGGGTCCTTTCTTTTAAAGAGCTAAACTGACATTCAGAGGTGTCAGCATTTCAGCAAAGAGGCTAATAGCCTACACTGAATAAAGTCATCTTAAATGTAACTTGGCTAGGAATGAAAAGTACAAGGTAAAGTGACTCAGTGACAAACACAGTCTTGAAGTACAAATGACCATGGCCATGGAATTCCCACCTCTCTGCTTAACTGACTTAATCAAGCTGTTTGTAAAACTAAACCTTACTCCTTTATCATACATTTTGAAGCAATGATTATACGAGTCCTGCGTCATTAGTGAGTGTGCGGCTTCTTACCAAGGGAAGTTTTCCATTGTTACTCAATCCAGGTGTAGAACAGAATATCTTGATGTCCCACCTTTTAGTACTTCTTTCCCTTCTCTGCTGACTATTATTGTTCTTCTCCTCTCTGTTGCCCAGGGCGTAAAAGCTCCATGGAAGAATAAAACAGCTTGACCTTCCCCCCTAAAAATAACAGACAGGCTTTACGGACTCTAAGTGTTTCCAGTTTAGGATTTCCACTTTTAGAAAGATTCCAGGGGTATGACAATCCTTAGTACAAAGAAACAGACTATTACCACCCATGGCTGGTCAGTTAATCCAATACATTGATTAAACTAAAAATGATAATAATAATACATACCTTCTTTTAACATTTTACTTAAGCTTAAAACATAAAAAATAAACTTAACTTTGCTACTAGTTTTAATGTAGAGTTAAGGCCTTTTCTTTGAACATGCATCTATTGTTCCTTTCTTAGGTAAATTACTAGAATGCATTGCTTATGATTTCTAATGCTGGATTCTTTCAAGTGTAGCCAGAATTTGAATGTAGCAGTCTTATTCTAGTGGTTCAGTACCAATTCCAGTTGGTAATCTTTGTTGCTCTAACCATGACTCCACCTTGGTGACATGAGATAAGCAGTCATATACTGGCTACAAGATGCCATTTTTTTTTTGAGGCTGACATTCATACATATTTCAGAAATATAACTTGTCTCCAACCAATTGTTCACATTATCTTAATAGCTGTATACTACATTCTTGAAGTCTGCTTTTCCCTGGATGATAAGACTACAGTTGAGTCATTCAGGAAATTATTGAAGAGAATAAAAAGTGTTGAGAACAGAGGAAAAAAAAGAAAGAAAACCTCTCAGGATGAAATATCATGGGTGAAGAACAGTGTCTGAGTGGTAGTTTGTCAAGTTGAATCAGGCAGTTTTGTGTATCCTGGATCCAGTCCACATTTCAAGGATCTCTAAAGACAAAAAAGTTATATATTCTATTCTACTTATACAGAATTTTATTTTAAAATAGGTTGGACTATATTTTAGTTGGTGTATGTACAGCTCTCTTAATTTAGTCTAATATATCAAATAAGAATCTCATTTTCTAACTAGTTATTGAGGAAACACACCTCTTTCTGCAGGTCTTCTGTGAAAGATGCTAGAAATCTCAAAAGGCCAAATCCTGCTCCATTCAGAGAAGAACTAGGACTGTAAGACTAGGAAAGCACAGAAAGAAATACTACAAAAATGTAGCCCTATATGGTTTTCTCTGTCCACTTACAGGAGAATGGCAAGGGGGAGGTTATAGATTCTGGCAGGAGCTGCTGGGGACCTTTGAAAACTAAAGATAGAATCAGTTGGGGGGGGTCACCTGAAACAAATGTGCAAAGGGAGGGAACTCCAAAAGCCTTAGCACTAAAAGGAGAGACAGGGTGGGGAGCTACGAGAACAATGGCCATGGAAAGAAAAGTGGGTTGGGATTGTCAGTAACCTGTGGCTGGGAGCTATCAGAATCCAACCCACTGGGGGAAGAAGATGTCATTCCATTGTAAGTTGCACAGGAGTGGCTGTGGAGGGAATATTGTTGTTTCCAGAATCCTTGGGCTTGAAGCCTGGAGCCAAGCAGAACAATACAAATAATTAAGGGAGTAGTGGAATTAACTTACAGGGAATTCTTTCTGCTTTTCTTCACCTGGTGAGATCAAGTGTAGTATTCATTTCACATCAGATAGGTCTATTATCAGGGAACTGTATCCTGTTCTGGCAAAAGATATCTAGTAGACTTTTTCCATTCCCAACTTCGAGGATGTAACAAATTATGTAGAGCTTGGGAAGCAATGCATTGGGTCTGCTGTGTTAGGGGTATATTTAATCATATCTAAGATGAATAAACCTCAAGGAGGGAAAAGAATCGCAAAGAGATGCATTACAAAAACAAAGAAACAGTAAAAACAGAAGACTGCTTCGTTTACATTTATACAGAGTCTATATAGAGAAGGAAGTCTAACTTTCTATCAACTCCAGGTCATCAGTGTTAGAATTTTTCTGTGTTTGTTTCTTCTTTCATAAAAAGTAGCTCATATCCAAAACTAATTTGAGTAGCAAACACCATAGCTAATTTGCAGATGGAAAAATTGAATCATTGAGGGGTATTTTATTTGCATTCAAACAGAGCAAGTCAGTGAAAGAGATGAGAATATGACTCAATTGTCTGGAAGATGCAATAAAAACAGAGAACTATGAGTCTATGTATTTCTATCAAATTGAAGTTAAAGGAATTATTCTTATGGGTATAATTTAGTCTATAACATGTCCCTCAAATATCACTACCCTACAATTATATTAATGAATCATCTCTAACCATTTATAAGCGCTCCTCTGACGCTCCCTTCAGATGCGCATTAATGATTGGATGCTCAACACGTTCTTAGGCTGCTTTGGATCCTGTCAATATTTGCTGTCAAAAACTTATCTAGGTTCTTGTTTTCTTAAGTGATGCCTTAAAGATGAAAAAGCGTCAAGTCGGTGAGTTAATGGCTCATTTTTCAATGTGGCTTTTCATTGACACCTATTCTGGAATTATCCATTCGTGTGCACCAGGCCATTCTCAAAGTGTAAGTCCGCAATTTTGGAGCAAGTTTAGAGAATTTTAGAGTGGCTAGAGCTTTGGTCAAGTGGAAAGAGCTCTTCAGAGAACTGTATGATAGAGTGAAAGTTCTATCTACAAGGTCAGGCATCTTTGCTTTGGAATCCTGGTTTTTCCTCAAACTGTGTGACCTCAAGAAACTCATCTAATCTCTTTGAGACTCAGTTTGTTCATCAGTAGAATGAAGATGATAGCCCAAACCTCAGAACTTTGCCGTTAGGATGTAGGTGTTGTGATGACTAGGCTAAATATTGGGGTTTTGGGGGGAATTGGGTAGTTTGTGGTAGATGGGCATGTGAGGTGTAGTTACTCTCCCAGAACCTCACCACCTGGTTAAGATGAAAGCTAGTTTCCAACCCAACTCTACCATAACATAGGCATTTGTTAAACACACATTCATTAGCAAGCAAGCAAGCAAGCAAGCAAGCAAGCAAGCAAGCATAAAACCATTTAAAGTCTGTTGCTGAGCTTGATGAAGCCTCAGCTCTTGTCCCCTTAAATAGTCCAAATGACTGCCACCTTGCATAAAAGGTTCACGTGAGGCAGGTGGGGATTCTGTTGCCCTTAGTTGGCAGCAGCCAGCTGGAAATCCTCATTATCAATGGCTGGAGGCAGGCCTATTTCAGGAGCATTTCTTGAGCTCTGTCTCTGAAGATGCAAGCTACAGGCAACAGATTCTTACACTCTGTTCAGCCAGGTTTCTCTAAAATATTTTACCCAATCTCCATATCTTAACCTACTCTTATTTCATGAATAAACATCATTTCTAATGCCTGTTCCATTATTTCATTTGGTATTTTTTACATTTCTTCAACCATCAAGGCCTCAGGGGTTGGTGGAGATATGGTTAACAGAAGCACTTGAAGTAGCAATCCTGGGAATGTTGTCTTAGTGATATTTTGCCACCTAACCACGGCAGGAAGATGAACTGCTAATTATAGCAATAGATATCCCCAGAGTTACCGATTAAACCAAACTGTACATATATAAAATATCACACTGCCTATGCTAAAGTAGTTTAATATAAATTACAGGCATTTTAACAATAGGCAGAGCAGATATTTTAAGTATATGTTGATACTCACCCACTTAGGGATAATCTCTTTCAATCGTTGTCAGATTGGCTCCCCAGGTTCCAAGGAGCTGCTCATGGCCCAGGGCTTGGGGGAAGCAGATGGGCTTCTGGGTTCCCTACCACCTCATCCAGAGCAGCTTCACCTGAACCTAATTTGCATTTTAGATGTTCTCACAATACTTCACTTGAAGGAAAGGTTTCATGGCTAAAGGTTTGAAAACCATTGGTGAAGCTTAACATTCATATTAGAAACGAGGAAGATGAAAGCCAGAGCAGTTGGCACTTTTTCGAGGACAGATTATCTGTAGAAATTGCTAGCATTGGGCTCTTTTCACTACCAAAAGCAGCCCATGTACCATGAAGAGGCTACGTCCATGGCTAAAATCAATCTCTGAGCAAGGTGGTATTCTCCTAGAATGTCTGTTACATTATCCTGGAGGACTTTCACATATTCCTTTACTGAAAACTGCAACCTACTATAGAGATACACACTTGATTAAATGGGTTAGTTTAACAATCAAATATTTCACAAATACTGTTAATTTGAACTCATCACTGGGGAGATACCCTCTGTAGAAACTTAATAAATGGGTCAGTGTACTGGTGATCTAACCAGTTAACTTTCTCCCAAATAGTCCCTATGTTGACTTTTCCTCTCTTTCATCCAAATTGTCTATAGTAATGGAAACAGTTATTGGTTCAACAGAGATCATGTTCTATGGATCTTATTTCAGGACCCTAATGATATTTCATCCAATCTGTGATAGTCAAATATAAAATACTATTATTTTATGTTCTGCTAAGAAATAAAACAAACATGCTGATTAAAATTTTAAGATACCTTTGCTGTAAAGACACATTGTAGTTTCAGAGATATTAAAAGAGACGCATCTTGGAATTCATGAAGTATGCTACCACATTTGCCACCGTATAAGACATATTTCCCCTTATCTTCTGCTTCCTCCTCCTTTCATTCTAGGACACCTGATATTTCCATTAAACACAGGAATAGCATAGAAGGATCAGCTTAGGTTTTCCAAAATTTTTCCCTCCAAAATTGTGCTGCCCTTATATTTTAGCATATATCACACTTACTGATCAAAAATACTTTTTTGGCTTCTAGGCCCTTGGGATGGTGATGTACCCCTCTTCTTAGCCAACACAAGCGCTTTGGATCTGTTTCCTTTCTGTGGGATCAGCATTATTGTAGCAGGGGAAGGAGTTTTAAAGCCCCTGGGTGAAAAAAGTCACTTCCTGTTCTCAGGAGCAGAATGGACCCACCACCATGCTGCCTGGACATGGACACTGGATACTTCCTGTGTCTTGAGTTAAATATTCCTCTAGCAACAGAGCCCATATCAGGCAGTTAGAAATGGACCTTACCACGCTTCCTTATAATTTTGTTTGGTGTGGCACCAACATGATCCAAACTGTGTCCTAAAGTAAAATATTTTACTCTCTTTGTCCAGGCATCATTTTCATGTATAACATCAAAGTGCAATTTCAACTTTTCAAGCACACATATCCAATGACTCATAGGGCAACAAATGGTTCCTGTTAAGTGGCAAAAAATGTTCTACCTTAACAAAAGTTTTAATGTTTGTTTGTTGTGAGTGATGCCCCTGCTTGAAGATGTTTTTGGTCAGCACGAACATTCTTGCCTTTTCAAAGCAAATGAAATAGGGACAAAATTCAAATCTACATATTCCCTTCCCCAAGTTTAAATTACTGCATCAGTATATTCCTTGAATAATTTAATACTTAGCATAGTTCATGTTTATTAGAAGGTATTTTTAAGGCCTTCTAATATGGCCTTAAGGAGATGAATATGCTATTTTAATGAAGGACAAAAATCTATAAACTGTGATACCTATAAGCTTGACTTCCCAGTACTCTTTTTACACAATGGTGAGTTGGGAAGCAGGTAGAAAGCTGTGAATTATAGAGACTTAAGGAAGTGCTGGAAGCCCTAGGACATGGAAAGGAGGAGGCAGTTTAGGAGGTGTGATTGCTCCCCTCCCATAGTAAATCTGAAGGAACCTGAAGGCGGGCTCAGGTGTAGGATGGTTTCTGTGGATGCTATTTCCTTCTTTCCTATCATTATGTGTTCCTTCCTCACCCCACAGAGAGAATAATATTAAGCACCACAGGAGGGCAACAGCCAGAACAAACTCTCTTCAAATTCTTTCATCGAGTAGAGAATTGTAAAATCACTGCACAGACCTAAGGATGAGTACCAGAAATTTGTAATAAATGGAAGTCAAAATTTCCTTTGCTTATTTTTGTACTGTCATTACAGCAATTTTCTTGAGGTAAAAAACTTTAAAGATGTACTTTTCAGATGCACTTTTTCCTCACAACAATTACTGCCTCAAAGTGTCATTACAATTTCTTACTTTTCTTGAGCTAAATCTTCCCTGTTTTCCTTTTTAGGCAAATATCAATATCCCAATGGGAGCCTTTCGGCCAGGAGCTGGGCAACCCCCCAGAAGAAAAGAATGTACCCCAGAAACAGAGGAGGTAAGGGGAACTTAGTTGGTAGAGCTCAGCATTGTCTTTCTCCTCCAAAATCCTGACTAGTGTGGGACAGAAGCATGTCGAGGGCCAGCTTTCCAGGGCAAGGGAGGGCATGAATGGATGTGGGTCAAGGAGTCATCACACAGTATATACATTCCTTTGATGTCTTGCTCAATCATCCCTGAAGCACACTGCCCTTGCTTTCCTTCAGCCAAATTTAAGTGCCTGGCACAGTTACTTGAAGATGATCAGTTTAACATGTAGTCTGTTGCTTGACTGTGTGGTTGTGGTGTATGCATATGGGGGTTATGGAGCAGAGCCTCTTGGATCCTCTTGGTCCACAACAACCTCTAGCTTGGTAAGTTTTAACTCCAAAGCTTTTATTAAACGAAACAGGATGCATTTAGTATAGCATTGGATGAATAATGAACCCCAGTGGGAGCACAGATAATAAGTACATTAAATTACTTGTAGATTAAACAAAAAGCTCCAATCTCCGAGTATTTCCTTGCAAAAGAGGACTTTGCAAGGGAGTCTATCAATTTCTGTATTTTTTCCTCCCTCTAATTCTTTTTACCTTTCCTCCAAATACAAATACCTGGTCTTCTGAAATGGAGGCTAAAATTAATAATGAATACAATAAATACAGAAAAGTTCTTTCCTGAAATGTTTATATTTCCTCCCCAATTGTGACTTTTCTAATAAAACCTGAAAGGTCTGATTCATAATTAAGGTTTAGGAGCATGTCATTAGCACAAGGAACATGGAATTAAAGCCATACAACATAGCAAACTGTGTTTTATCTTTTTAAAAAGGTAAAAAGGTGGTTTTACCTTTTGTAGGTGATATTTTTGGTAATTGCCTCAGAAGACCTATCATCATTTCAAAGTTTCTGAATAAAACTTTGGTTATCCCTCATCTAACTGTTTTTTCCTCCATAAATAATTTCTGACATGGTCCAGAGTTAGTGGTTCCAGCCTCATCAATAGAAAGATAATGTCTGAAGGAGGAGATGGAGTATTTGAGTGACATCACAGAGTTCTGGAATTTCAGCAGTTAAAGTCACCTTTGATGAGTAAGATTTTGAGCATACAAGTTGAAGGGACCGAACCTTAACCTTTTTCTTATGGTGCGTAATAAATATCCAGCTCTGATGCTGCTAACTTGGCCATTCAGTTAACTCATGATCATGAGCTCTCACTCTGAGATTTTGGTCAAGTATTTCTGAGTCTATGTCCACAAAATATAATCCCCTCCATTCCTCAAAGGGTCACTGTGAGGAGAGAGTTAGTCATACGAGAGACATGGCATAGCCTAGCAAGTATATAATAAATAATTGTTCAGTTGATCTGCTTATGCAGTTTTCATGCAGGACTCCTGGGCATATTATTTTGCATGTTGTAAGAAAAAGGCATGGGGAGGTAAAAGGGCAGGCAGTTCAAGTCTTCCTATACCTGTAATTGGACTTTCCTCCTGTGCTTCCTCTAAAGCCGTGACTGTCACTTCCATGGCAATCATTTGGAAGGGAGACTGACCTTTTTTCCTCACCAAATTGATTGATGTAACAGTCATTTTGGAGGCTTACATTTCAGCGTCCCTCTGTGGTACAGATGGCCTTCTCCTCCCTGTGTCCCAGTTAGGGGCTTGGGAAAGCACTGTGCTCTCACTCCTACCTTGTCCCCAATCTGATAGTTCAAGCACATTCTAAAATAGCCGAAAATGGATATAACCTGGTTTGTGAACTACTTTATGACCAGCCACATATACAAGTGGCCAACCAATATTTTTGCAGGATGGAGAGGAGTGAGGTATCCACAGAGAGCCCAGGAGTGTTTCATGAACTGAGCTTCACCTTTCTCCTGGGGCTCATGGGTTAGGAGGGTGGAATTAGGGGTTGTATTCTCTAATTGTAAGAGCAGAAATGATCTCTCAAGACTTGTAGGGTCTTAGGGAAGAGTGGAATCTAATGACTCAAGTTCTGGGCTGGATCGTGGAATAAGTTTCTCATGGAAACAACACTGTAAGGGGAGAACTTAGGTGGCTTGGCTTGGCTACAAGGTGGGTTTAGTAGGGTTTTGTGTGTTTGCTTCAGGCCCTCCCTGGATACTTTTTCCTTTTTTTGGGGGGACATAGTTTGAATGGGAAAATGGAATCTGAATTCCAAATAACGTACAGTATGCTATTCCAAATAGCATACTTTTTATTGTTATGTAGTTTGCGAATTTGGAATTGCTTGCCCTCTTAGACTTGGGATTCCTTGCCTAGCCTTGCATTATGATAATCGCTGGATAAAGGAGAGATCATAACATAGCATCTCTGAGTGAAGAGGCTACCTGTATCACAGCCAGTAGTCCCCCCATCTCAACCCTGATACCATGTCAGCTGTGAAGAAAAGGATGTACCCCAGCAGGAAGCTAGGATGAGTCTTTGGCTGGCTGACAAGGCCTGTGAGCACTGGCTGGGTCTCTAACCCCCCATTGTCTATGAGAGCCCTTTGCTCTGCTCACAGAGCTGGGGTGCACCCTCCATCCACTTGGCCTAGCCGGGAGTTTGGCATCCGACAGAGAGACCTAGCAGCCAAATCCTAGTAAGCATGGCTGGTGTTTTCCATAAGACAAGGCACTTGCTTGCTTGCAGTGATTTGAAAGGTATTGACAAGCCCTACTGTGCCTCCCAAATCTCTCTTTTGAGTGAAATACCATCACTTTTAATCCATAAAATAGCATGCTGGGATTTTCTGTTAATTATTTCCCTCTCCATCTGGTCCCTTTACAAGATGCAAACATACTATTTGATTCTGGTTTCACCACATCCTAGCTGAGTGCCTCAGTTTCCTCAACTGTAGAAAAGGGATAACAACAGTACCATATTTATAGGTTGATGTGGGGATTAAATGAGTTAGTATGCGTAACTTAGAACAGCGAGCAGTATAAGTGTTTGCTGTTATTATGAAGTCTTCCGTGTTTGAGAATGAAGGAGCACATCAGACTGCACTGCCCCATATAGGGGAGTTTACGGGAAAACCCAATACGGTATCTGGTCTTGAAGCCCAGAGAGTTGGAAAATGGTTCAGGATTGTACCAAATTTTATAAATATTCTATCACCCTCAAAGGGAATATCTCCCCGGACAACAGCCATTCCTGAAACTGGAAATGGTCTGGGGCTGATAAGCCTTCTCTCCAGCTCTTTTTATGTAAATCAAATATCTTCCATGTCCCCACAAAAAAAAAAAGGGAAAAATGTACTTATTAGTGAAATGGAGCCAACTGGAGCCCTGTTTGTTCATGCCTTAATTTATTATAGTTCTTACAATAAAGTCATAGATTGCCATTATTTTTGAAAGATAAAAGATTCAGATAAGAATATGCACCACCACTAATGCCTTTCCTGAATTAATATCATAATATCTACTTATAATTTTCATTACATGTCACCTTTCCAAATCAAGTGCTAAAAGTCTTACCTTGATAAATAAAAATCACAGTGTACTGGTTTTAATAACTTGAGAGGAAAGTGACTAGTATGAAATATTGTCATCGTATATCTGTGTATATTCACATAATAAACCTTTGCACATAGACACATAACTACACACATTGGCTTTAGGTGTTAAATGTGTCAATGCAGCACATTTGAATATTACAAAGACAGTGACTGTGACTTACCTGGGAACTTAACAGAAGGAATTGGAATCATTTTTCTTCTTCATGCTTCTTTATTAAGATTTACCCACCTAAAAACCATGGGAACATTTATAAGTGAGGAAACATTTTTCATTTCATTGCTACAGATATTAAAAAACCTAAATACTTTAGGGCCATGTTTAAATTTTTTTTTTTTCCAAAAGCTTAGCAAAGAACATTTTAGAATACCTGGCCCTCCAAGTGGAGGTTTAGCACTTTAATTATTGCTTCTAAACCGGCATTTATAAATGATGAGTGTGTGTGCATGGCAAGGAAGCCAATCCCGTGGCTCTACATTGACCCGGGGGGGGGGCGGGGGGAAGATTTTCCAGATATTTACAACAGCCACAGTCTACACTGAATTACTTTGTCATTTTGTGCAGCTGACATGTTAGCTAGCTCATCAGCACTGTGTCCGAGTCAAGGAAAATGACTCCAGGAAAAAACCCATGAGCCCTTAGTAGAGGAACAGCACCTTAACATTTTAGATTTCTACTCTTAAATCACTCCAATAAGCGATTTAAAAACATTTCCATAAAGGACATGTCTACCAAGTAATTGGTTAGAGTTTGGGAAGGTTGAATACTCTGTTTCCCGTTAGGGTCTAGACAATTTGAGAGCTAGACATAGGAGCCAGATGGAGGCACAGCAGCAGCGTTAATATCCAAGTTACAGGGTTGCCCTGTTAGGCTGGCAACAAACACCCAGTTTCTTATTCCTTTTCCCCGGACCTGGATTGGTTCACTGAGTTGTTGGCAGAGCAGACGGAGCTCTGCCAATCTCATATCAGGACTGTGTTAGTTTGGGCACTCTAAGAAGCAGACCTAAAGATGGGATTAGATATGCAAAATATTTATTGGGGAAAACACTTGTAAGGAAAATGGAGGGAGGGTTGTCCGTGATGTGGGTGAAGAAGAATGGGGCAGGGGGTTGGGCGGAAGCATCTCAGACAGTGCTGCTCTAAGGAAAATTCTCGACCTGAAGTCCCTCCCAGAGGAGTCCAAGTCTCCCAGGAATGGGCCCGCCTTAGGATCCTGTGGCACTCAGTCATTGGCCCAGAGCTGCCGTGGGAAGAATGACCTCAGCGTGGTTTCAGGACAAAGCAGCTGTGGCCATCATTCAGTTACCCTCGCAGTAGAAAACTGATCTGAGAGGCGTGTTCTCCTGGCTGCCATGGGTGATCAAATGTTCCTCCAACACCTTCCTTCCAAAGCTGCAGAGAATATGCTCCTGACCTGTAGTAAATTGGAAGAAACAGCTAACAAGCAACTTTCTTCTGCAGCAATGAGTTAGGGTTCTAGGATTTTATTGTCTTATAGTCACTGTTAATATGTGTATTTGGTGTATGTACATACGGACATAGATTTGTCACTATGGTATATTTTCAGGGTTAAGCAGCTAAAGAACAATCAACAAGTATGTGTGTGCACTTCTGTATTTAGTGTTGAAGGAGCCACAAAAAGTACAGAATGTGGTCCTGCCCCCAAATTGCAACTAAATAAAAACATAATGTGATAGGAAATTCAAAATACTTTACAAAGTAGGAGGGAAAAGCTGGGCCTCTTCTGTCGCTCCATCTTAGCCTACCTATAGTCAAAGAGGTTTTGCTTATATCAGTTTCCGTTTGTTTATGCTTCTCAGTTTATTTATGCTTACGCTTCTCAGAAATGTCACTGAAACAAAGGCTGGCAGCCAGCGCAGCCCCAAACAAAAATTTGAAAACTCCTAGACTCCTAGAGCCAGCTGTGCACTAACATTCTATAAATCTTATAGTACCAAATTGAATTTGATCCTGTAGGATGCTTGTCTTGGAAACATGAATCCTCACAACTAGTGGTAATTTTTATTGGTAATCAGACACTGAACAGTACTCTAGTGCTTTCTAAGGCACATGGAAATTGCTTGGTCTCTTTTTCCAACTTTATTCTCCATTCCTCGACAAATTTCAAGACATCTTTTTGAAACTCTGAGGGTGTCTTAACAGCATAAGAAAAAGTCACTCTGCTAGAATTACACTCTGGTATTATTCTTGCTTTAAATTTTTCCACGTCTATGACCCAGAGTGACCACACTTCTTTTTCAGTGAGCTGAATCTCTCTTTCCTTTCTCTTTAGGGTGCTCCTCCCACCTCAGATGAGGAGAAGAAGCCAATTCCAGGAGCGAAGAAACTTCCAGGCCCTGCAGTCAACCTGTCGGAGATCCAGAATATTAAAAGTGAACTGAAATATGTCCCCAAAGCTGAACAGTAGTTGGAAGGAAAAAGGTGAGTGAAAAACTATTTCTTTTGTCTCAAAAAGATCGCTATAGGATGTTTTAAGGATACCTTCCACTGAAAGAGTCTGGAATTCCAGAAGCCAGGGCCTTTAATTTAGACCAGTATTTCAGGTGCAGAGGTTTTGTGGCAGGTAAAGCAAAACTTTGGGGCCTGTTTGATTGTGTAACCAGTCAGAGAGCCAGTGAGGATGTTTGCCTGCCATCCCCTTTCTGGTCACCTTCTTATTTGGGGAAAGATAAGGTTGGGAGAGGAAAGATGCATCATAGGGGGTACTGAAGAGCTTTTGATCTTGGGGTCCAGGGAGTCCTCCTTTATTTCATGCCTCAGTTTCCTCACCTACATGCCACTAAGAGCAGTGAGCTATTTCTGAGTGAAGGGTCAGAAGAGCAAGGAGCTAAGGAGGTTTAGAAGTGTAAAAGAGGGTGGAGACCAGGAGTTCAGGCCTTGAAATCAGTAACCCCTGTGTTTAAGAGGCAGACCGAGAGGGCCTGACAATAATTCTAAATGTGGGCGAGGGAAGGGTACGCTCAAAACTATATCTGCCACTCACCAAGGCACTGCAAGCAGAGCCCATTGACCTTATTTTCATTTTAATTGGATTCGGTCAATAATGATGCCCTAGTGAGCATTCAGCCTTGTCCTGCATCTGCAGACCTCACACCTGCTGACTGGTTTGGGAATTCTGCCAGCAGGGGGCAGGTGGAATTGGTTCAAGTCATTGCTCTGTGTCCTATGAGACAATGCCAGCAAATCTACTTTATCCAACGTTACTGTATCCCACCATGCACAATGCATTGCATTTTTAAGCAGAAGTTTAGGTTTAGAGGAGAGGAATGTATATGTAAAAGGGGAACGTAAAACAGGTATTTATCTTGCTGATTGTCCACTCATTTGTTTGTGCACCCACTCACTCATTTATTCAACCAATATTTATTGATTGTCTCCTGTGTGCTGAACACTAGAAACACTTAATCATTTACCATATGGCAGATACTGTGTGAAGAGCATTATACCCATTGTTCCTGTTAAGCTTCCTGATGCCCAATTATTGCACCCATTCCTGACATGAGTCTCAATAGAGAAACTGATTTCCCCAGCTATCATATATCCTCAAAAGGGGTCTGACTTCGAAGTTAGTACTATCACCTACTTGTTATACTGCTTTGCCCCTTCTTCCCACTGCACTTTACAGAAGGATTCATACTCTTTGTGTGTGTTAGGGTGAGATCTTCGGACCATGCAGATGATGAAAGCGAGCACAGCAATGGGGACCTGCTATGTCTTCTCTTGTAGAGATAATGAAGAGCAGTGTCACAACCCCATGAATAATGGCAGTGTTACTTGTGCCATGCTTATGCAGACTTACTAGAATATTTGCAACTTAGTTTTACTGAAGGAATTTCTTTATAGTGTTGACAAAGAGAGGAGCCATTTTGGGTTAAAACAACAAAACAGTATCTAGTGTTTTCAACACTGTTGCAAAAAAGGACAGAAGAATAAGAATAAAACACAGTGAATTGTATGACCATAGAAATGAATCACAGGAACCTGGGCAACGACAGAGTGACATTAGCAGGAACTGACCCGAAGCATGGCTTATTATTATTTATGACAGAATGTAACCGATTGATGACTGAGCATCATTGTACTGAATCCTGCTTGTGTTGCCAAGCTGAGCTGAAATATTCCAATATGCCCGGGATGAAGCTACAGAACTTTCTTGTAAGAAAGCCTAGAAAAGGGAAATTAGCTTTTTGTAATATTTATTACCATCACCCAACCAAGGCTGTTCAGTTACACACGTGAATTTTTAATGCAAACTTTAAAGGGTTTTTGCTTTTATGAAATTCATGTCGACCTAAATTTAACTCCAGTTCCAGTTTCAGAGGAACTTGGTTTTGAAGATTCAAAGGAAACCTGTTTTAAAATTAGCTCCAAGATGATCCTGTAGTGTCATCCGGCAACTGAGGATGATTTTGTAGCCTCAAATCTGTGGTTACAGTAACAAAAACAATATAAACTCAGTAAAATATAGAAAATGTACCAGAACAACTTCTTTTGTTATTTGATTTTCTCACAGAGGAATTTGGTGATTCTTCTGTCCTGAACATATTCTACTAATGCAAAACCATTTAGAGAGGCCAATTTGTCCTTATTGTATAGGAATGTGAAAACAAGTTGTTAGGGTAATTGATCTGAGCGCCAAATGAGTACAGCATTGTTTTAAGCCAAGGAATGATTTTTTTATTTCTTGTAGGAGAAATATTAAGCTGGTTTGCCTTTGACTCATCGATTCTTCTCTTGCAAATAAGTCAGATTTTGAGACTTCCATGGTCATGATTTGTGGTCAGAGAATGAGAGCACTTCTTTACATTGATTGATTCAGGGGACCCATAAGCAATATATATCCTGGACCAGACATCATTTAGCCCTTCACTGGTTGGATTGATTTCCCCCCTTCTTGGGCCACCACTTTGTCACCTATCCTCACCATCTATCGTTCAATGATTTGATCGTTCATTGTTTAAAGATTGAGTGAATAAATCCATAGTGCCAAACACTGGGAAAACTACAAGACTCAAGGCTCAAAGTCCAGATTATATCTATTACAGTTCTTTAGACATATAAGATGGAGCAGCATCTCCTTCCAGCCAAGATCAGTGTCTCTTTTTACGTGAGACTTTAGATTATTCCCATACTCTGTGTCATGGCTAGAATTACTTGTGGAAATCAGTTAAAAACATTATAGGACAAGAACCAGAAATGCCAATGGGCTTGCCAGTTAGGAATCAGGACTCATGGCTTGTGGCAAAGGACTGAGTGCCTGGACCCAATCAGGAACCAGAACCAGGCAGCCGGGAGACAGCACACAATGAGTCAAGACCAAGAGACACAGGGGTATCCCAAATGGGGCCCTAATCCAGGCTGGAAGAGGCACAGGGCAGGGAAGGAAGGGTATTTCAGCCACATACCTCTCAGGATTCTCCTGGCTGTGATTTAAGGTGGTCAGATGGTGATTTAAGCACGTATAGATGAAGAGACAGTGCCAGTGGCAGTGTTGGAAAACCAGGAGCCCTCCGGAGCTCCTATGCTTGCTGTTTGTTGCATGATCAGGAATTCCTCATGTCTACCATCAGAAACTGCTGTCAACTTGTTTGCTTGTAGCTGCAGTAGATGCCACCTTACGCTTCATAAACAGGATTCTGGAAAACACGGAGAACTGCTAAGGGATGGCGTCTAATGGACTCTGTGTCCACTTCTGCTCCCTCCCAACCTTCATAAGAGATCACCAGTAGCCAGTAAAGAACCTTTGCAATTAGCTTCTGTTTCACAGACTGTTTTTTCATTCTGTGCTAAGATATACAGATGTCTAACTTGGTCCTTGCTGTCAGGATACTTAAGTCTTGGTACAAAAGTAAAATAAAACACTTCAAAAGGTAGATAATTCAAGAAATAGATAGCAGCTTAGTGATTCAAGATATCCCACAGCTGTTTATGACCCATTAACACATAGGTAGTTGAGCTAAAGAATGTTATGACTCAAGAGAGGAGGAACTCATAATGATTTGGGGTCAGGGATAATTTCAAGGAGGTGGTGGGAATATAATGGTTTTAAACACAGGCTCAGAGATAGCTTCTGAGTGTATGGTATGTCCAGAGCATCACTGATGGACCAGGTAGGTGAGACTAAACAGTTCCTCTAGGGCAATACTTAAACTGTTGTGGAAGAGCAAAACAAGATGCCACATCCTGCCCTCATCATCTCTTCTCTTTTTCTAGTAGTAAAAGAATTCAGTGATAATAAATTGGAGAGGAACAAAATAAACATCAAAGTGGTAGCAATATGGTAATTACAGGTGAAATGATGAACTAAGGTAAACCATAAGAACAGTTCTACAATTATCTTAATGAACACAAAAATAGCAGCAATTGAAAGCCTTGGGACTAGTGAGGCACTAGAAAGAAATTGTCATTCTGAAGTTGCAGGAATTCCTCATCTTTCTGTTGGATGTTGTAGCATGGTCAAATGTTGTGTGGCAGCTAGACTTCTTGATTACCTACTAAACCATGGTTTCAGAAATTGCAACATTTTAGTGATTCTTAATAAACCACTTAGTAGCTTTTAGCCATGTATGAAAGTGAAAATCTATGGAATCAATTCCCGTTTGCCTTTAAGAACTGAGGAAAACTCGTATTTTTGTATCAGGAAGTCTTTTGAGGATACACAGTGGGTGTTGGATCATACTTTGAGAAACATTGCTATAGGTCAGCGAGATTGAGTTGGAATGATCTACAGCTCCTGTGTACCCACACGTAGTCCCGTGCTCTCAAGTTAGCCTCTATTCCATACCCCACATTGGCCAATCAGCCTTGAATCTGTATTCTGCTGATCTGAAAAGAACCATTATAATGCCCTGTTGGGGAAGGTGTCCTTTCTTCCTCGAGCACTCTGCCCTATCCCTAGCTTCTTCTGTTTATGCTGTTACAACACTTACCACAGTGATGTATTGGTTTTCTTGTTCATATTTTCTTCATAATGCCAGAATATAGCTCCTTAAAGGCTGGGGAGACTCTTGAGCACAAAAGGTATGTCTGCAGAATGTTACTGATGCCTTGACCACAGCAAGTCTGATGTCCCCAAGGAATGTGTTCTTGTAGACTCTCTAAGTACTTGTATTCTCAGGGATATTATTACTTCAAAGCAAAACTAGCTTTTCTTTCAAGGACTGAAGGTAAGCTTGTTGATCATGACCAGTAAAGGGCTCAGAAGTTTGACTTTAATTCATCGATAATAATTTTATTCTTCTGGAAAAATAAAAATATTATGGAAAGTGTCAAGTTTGACTCCTATTCCTCAAAAGGGGATAAAAACCTGTAAAAGCATTTAATCATTTTGTTTTCAAGAATTCTTTAACTTTATTTTTCAAAGGACATTTATGTCCACATAAGACATATTTACCAACCAGTAATCCACAGAGATGCCATCTTTGATCGAGGAGAGCTTAAGGTGCTCATTATTCTTAACATGCACCATTATTCCTGCTGATTCAAAGGCTAATTTTGAGAGTGTTGGCAGGAGGGCAAATTTATGTACTCAGACACTTCATGAAAAATGCACTGAGTACCTAACAACAGACCCCCCAAATACATTAAGTAAACTGACAGAATTCAAAGGAGAAATAGTCAATTCAACAATAATTGCAGGAGACTTTAATATCCCATTTTCAACAAAAGATAGACCTACTAGAGAGAAGATCAACAGAAAAACTTTTAGTCTGTTTGGGCTGTGATGAGAGAATACCATAGATTGGATGGCTTATAAAGAACAGAAATTTATTTCTCACAATTCCAGAGGCTGGGAAGTCCAATATCAAGGCTCTGGCAGACCTGCTTCCTGGTTCATAGATGGCCAACTTCTCACTGTGACCTTACATGGTGGAAGAGGCAAGGGAGCTTTCTGGGGTCTCTTTTATAAAGACACCTAATGACGTAAACAGCTCCCTAAGGTCCCACCTCCAAGTCCCATCACACTGGGGATTAGGTCAAAATATGAATTTTGAGGTGACACAGACATTCAGTCTATAGCAGAAATAGAAGACCTGAACAACCACCCAACAATAGTGGAACACACATTCTTCTCATGTGCACATGGCACATTGTCTAGAACAGGCCATATGTTATTAGGCCATAAAGCAAGCCTCAGTAAGTTTAAAAGGACTGAAATCATGCCAAGTACATTCTTAGATTACAAAGGAATGAAATTAGAAGTCAATAACAGAAGGAAGTTTTGGGAAATTCAGAAGTTGTGGAACTTAACACACTCCAGAATAACCAATGAGCTAAAGAAGAAATCACAAGGGCAATTAGAAAATAGTTTAGAGACAAATGTAAATAAAAATACAACATACCAAAATTTGTGAGATGCAGGAAAAGCAGTGTTTAGAGGCAAATTTACAGTTGTAAATGCCTCTATTTAAAAAAGAAAAAAGATCTCAAATCAACCAACCAACCAAATCAGTATGAGCAACTCCATATTTGGGAAACACACCCTTGATTATCCTACAGTAAAAAATCCATATCTACATAAATGGCAGATGATTAAATTGATGTACAAATGAAAATATTATGCTTTTCAAGTGTTAAAATACAAAAAGTTTAAAACTCTACTCATGTAAGTATCATAACAATGTAATAGAAGCTCAGAAATTAAGTAATTGCCCATAAGATCACCATTTTAGCATAATATTCACTTAGCTTCCTTCCAGTTTTTCCTCTGGGCTTACATATGGGATGTAATACAACAAAATTGCTGACAATGTGGGATCTCGGGTCATAAAGACTTGGTCTCATCACCTTCTACCTTTGCAATGTTCAGCTCTACATCTCTATTTCCTCATTTCACTAAAAGAAGAAAATAGCATTTCCCTCATAGGGTACTTGTGAAGGATTAGGGAGATGTATTTTAAAAATTATATCCAGGCACAGCTCCTGGTATGGGGTAAATTTAAATACTCAGTAAATGGGAAGTGATTCTCCTTTTACTTTTTTCTTACATAGCATGATTCATTGCACTTATATGGTTTCCTATCTTTTCTACTTTACATTTGCTATCAAAGTATTTTTATGTTTCTTTGTAGCCTTCAGAATTAAGATGATTTATTTCTCTTGTCTTTGACTTATCATGATTTTATAACCTTTTCCGTCTGCCAGAAGATAGAGGACATATTTATTGTTTTCCACAGAACTAAACTTAAAAAAAGAAACTGAACAACTTCTCCAAATGTCTTCTCTGTGATTTGCTGGAAATTTTTTTGTCCTCAATTCTGAAACGCTCCCTGCTTTGACCCAATTACAGAAGCTCTATTCACTTTTTTCAAAGGAAATGTTTTTATGCTGAGATTTCCCACTCTCTAATGAAACCACACTTCTTTTGATTTGTGATGCTCTTTTTTTCCTGCTCCCCACTTGGTTGTGATGAAGATGGGTTCTGCAGTGGTTCTGAACCGCATCAAGGTTTTATTCATTTGTTTCTCTGCCCGGCAAAGTTGTTGTGCTAGGCCCTGGTTATAGCCTGTGTGGCCTTAAATATTCTTGAAGGTGACTGTGAGGGGCCTTTAAGCTGATTGTGGTAGCTGCTTTTAGAGTCTCTCCACAGCAAACACACAGAAGCTACCTGGATGGTTTCAGGGGTAGTTGGAATTGGTGAGAGAGCCTTTAGGGAGTACACTCGAGATCAGGGAAGTACATCTACTCCAGCCATCTTGGTAGAAGGCTGAGGTGACTCAGAACCCAAATCTGTCGAACCTTGTACACTGGCACATAGATTTCCATGGATTAAAGGACATTTATGGCTGACGCTTGCCCTACACCCAGTGCAATGGAACTCATTACCCTATCTCAGTGGTTGGCAGTGGTGGGGGGAGGCAATGTCTGGAGACAACCTGAGGTTTGAGTTGTCACAACTGGGGGGGAAATATGTGCTGCTATTGTCATCTACTGGGGACATACCAGGGATGCTAGGAGATGACCCACAATGTGTAGGACAGTTCCTCACCGCAAAGAAGTATCTGGTCCCAAATGTCAGTAGTGCTGAGAGTAGGTAACCCTGATTTATCTACTTGAAAGGTCGATGTCAGGACCAACTTGTAAACTTTTCTTACCAAGCAATCGATGCATTGCATATTACTGAAATCAAAACATTAATAAAAGAATAGCAATTAATTGCCCGATATTTATAGTATCTTTACAGTAATCAGAGAGTTAGGAATAAAGCACTCTAAAATATGATTCCTTTGTCAATTGGTAAACTAAATATATTTCTGGTATAAAGTCTATATGGAATATTCCTGGGTTAAAGTACTAGGCCTTAAACACAACATTTTTTTGTAGGTTATTTTTTATCTCAAATATTTCAGAAAGTAGTAGGTTACTCTTCATCTCATTAAGACTTTTAAAATATTAACATTAAGCATTAGTAATCATCAGCACTAACATCAGTCCCATAATATGTATTGTCATCATTAGCATTGCCATTTAGTATATGCTCATGATATGCCCAACATCTTGTCTTGTGTTTCACATATGGTACTTCATTTGCCCCTCATGTCTACTATATGGGGTATATACTATGATGCTCATTTCATTTATGGGGGGAAGAAGGCCAAGAGAATTTATATAACTTGACCAAGTTCACCCAACTTGTAAGTCACAGATAAGATACAAACCATCATCTGTCATACTCCACAACCAGTTCTTTCAGTCAACATAACCCATTGCATTTTTTAAAAATGTTATTTCAGTTGTAGTCTTCCAGGCTTTGCAAATACTTTGCTGTGTTAGGTCAGAGTAAAACAAAGCAAAGGCTAAAGAGAGTGCAAAACTGTCACCTCCACAAAGAGGTAATACCACAACTCTGACATGTTGGTTTATTGGTTCATTCATTCATTCTTTCTTTCATGCATGCAAGCATTCATTCAATTAACATTTATTAAGCATAAAGTATGCACCAGGCACTGAGGATGCCAGTTTTGGGGATACACATATGAACCAGGGTTCAATTGAATAGGCAACACATTGCATGGAAGCACGAATAACTTGCTCTTATTAAGAATCTTGAAAAAGGGTTAATGTCCTTAAATGTCAGAGAAAGCATGAAAGAGAGAGAGCCTGAGAGAAAGGCAAAGGAAGAGAAGGAAAGGGGAAAAAGGGGGAGGAGAAGAGGGAAAGAGAACAGCAGCGATTGTGGCAGTGCTGAGAGGGTGACAGGGACCTGGTCCGATGCTGACAAAACTGCAACAGAGGAGCACCAGGCCTCTGTAGAGCCCTCCCTTGCTCTTGGGATGAGTGGGATGTGCGGGAAAGAGAGGGATGAGCGAGGGCTTGGCAGGCAGTTCGGTGTCATCATGAGACAGCCGTCTTCTACCCATGAAGCCTTTTCTCTCATTCCCACTCATGCTGTGTGCAGCCCACACAGCAAACCAGAGAAGTAAATTCCAAGCTGTCTAATCAGGCTTGGCAGCATCGTGACAACGCTGCTTGTTTGAACTCCCTCCACATGTTGTGGCATTTGAGAAGGAGAAGGAATCAGGAGGAGCAGATTGAGACTTGCACATTTCACTTGTATTCCCTTGCCACTGCTCCCTGCCTGTGAACTGATCATCCCACACCCTCTGGTTTAGGGCTTTATGCAGATGGTAAGGTGGTAGCTGCTTTAATCCCCAGGCGGGATTGGTCAACTGGCTTCTCACTGAGGGAAATTTCTGTTTAGCAGTCGACAGATTGGAATCACTTTCATCCAGGCAGGTGGCACAAAGGCTGTTCAGAACCCTGTATCTGGACTGTGGAAAAAACATCAGAAAGCAAGCATATCCTACTGCCCCAAAGTCATTGGATGCCTTCTGCAGAAAGGATAGTGCCACTTCCTTCTATTCCAGAAGACCTGTCCTGACATGTAGCAGGCACAGCCAAATCCTTAACAAGTAATACACATTTTACTGCTTAGCTTGTGCCCGATTCCCCATTTTGTATAGAAATGATAGCAATCATGGCTGCCCTTTAGTTCCAAAGGCAACAATTAATTCCTGAAAACTTACCAAACAGGTTTATTAAATTCTGAGTGTTCAAACATACATTTCTTCAGCCTACATTAATTTTTACTTCCTAATCATTTTGTACATGAGCTACTTGGAATTTACCTTGGTTGAATTAACCTTTTTCTTCATAAGGCAAATTCACAGCATGAACTAGATTTGAACGGGAAGGATTAAACTACTAGAATGAATTCACTCATTTAAATGAACATCTGTGCACTCACTACACGCCAGGCACTATGAAATTAGAGGTAGGTGGTATAGGTGATACAAAACAACCCCACTCAAGCACCTCATGGTCTAGCTGAGTGAGGATGTGAGAGAGGACATCCGTACATAATGGCTGCAGCAGGAATGAAGAAGAAACAAGACACAGCCTTTGGAATATAGGTGATGAAGATTCTACACTGGATGTCGGAAAACAGATATTCTACTGAACAAAGGTTGAAGAGCATGCACTTTAGAGGTAATTAAGGCACAGGTTCATGTCCTGGCTTTCCTATTCCCTTGGTTTGTGAGATGGCATAATTGCTGTTTCTTTTCCCGAAAAGTGATAAAAAATACCCACCTCATGGGGGTGATTTTGTTCCCCACGCTAAGGGACATTTAGCAATGTTTGGAGACATATTTGGTTGTAACACCTTAGAGTGGGTACTACTGGCATCCAGTGGGTACAGGCCAGGGATGACACTAACACCCCACAATGCATAGGACAGTGCCCATAGGAAATGTTGACAGTGCTGAATTTGAGAAACACCAAGTTACATAGTGTGTTTAAAGTCCTCAGCACAGTGGTGGCTATTATTATTACTAACAATAGCATGTTACTATTGGAAGACACTTAATTTATGACAATGGATGTGCTGGATAGAGTGGACACATCTGTGCTCTGCTTCCACCTATGTCCTTGGACAGGTTCCTGACCACTCCGAACCACATCTAAAAATGAAAATGATAATGCCAAGCTTGATAGGGAGCCATAAAGAGAGTGAGTTGAATGGGGCACCTGGCATAAACTGGCATCCGAAAGTGTTCATTCCCTTTGTTTTCTCCATAACTTGCTGATGCCCTCTGCAAGGTGATACAAAACAACCCCACTCAAGGACCTCACGGTCTAGCTGAGTGAGGATGTGAGAGAGGCCTTTCATCAAGGACAGGGGTTGGTTGGTTTTTGAAGGAAATACTCTTTAAAGAATAGCTCTGCATGTTTCTCCATGGAATATGAAAACACTCACCAAAAATGAAAACCCACTAATTGTGCCTAATACGAGCTCACTGAAGCATCTGAAGCATCTGGGGAGATCTCTCCCTTAGTCACCACCTACCATGAATACTTTGAGCTTAAGCCAGTCAGTCAGTCATGAGATGATTTCTGACCTGCAAGTATACTCTTTGTCCTGGAGGAGGCACTGCAGTCCCATTTTTCAAAACCTGCAGCAAAACCTGTTTCCAAAGAAAATCAGTGAGAAATATTTAGAGAGTCAAACTGCCATTCTCCCTTCCTATCATGGAAAAGTGAAACACCATTTCAGACACCATTTTACTGCGCATTTTGAATGGGCTCGATGGCCAAAAAGAGGTATCTCACCCTTTTAGCAATCTTTTGTGCACAGACTATGTACTACCTGAGGAACTAAAATAAGATCCACATTGATCAAAACATACAGAAGTGCCCTAGATGTCTTCTCTATGACATCTTGTCCTGGCTTATGCCCCATTCACACCCAATTTCCAGCTCTTACTCTCTGGAAGTATCTTTCTCCCTCCTTCTGATATTACTTAATTTGATAATTAAGTAATATCTGCTTTGCAATATACAGGTGTCAAAGAAGATGGTGACCTGGAGACTTTGTGAAATGGCTACTTAAGGGTGCATCATAAGCCAGGGAATGAGGAAACAGGCTTGTTTGGAATTTTGTGGCAAAAAAACAAAATTGCATCTAACTAGAGGCTAATCATAGCATTAATATTAACAAGCCCTTACAGTTGATTTTACAAATTCCAAAGTACTTCTGTGTCCATTCTTTCGAGGCTCACAGTAGTTGTCTGAGACAGGTAGGGCAGGAATTGAATTTACAGTTCATTATTATGTGACTTCCAACTTCACACAGGGTGGAAGATTGTGAGATACCCTCATCTCTCTCCAGAGAAAATTATTTTAATACTAATTATTGATTAAGCCTAGTTAAGTCCATCTATAAAAAAAGTGGTTATGATCCCTTTTAATCAGAAAAGTGAAATCACCACGCAGTCTATAGGGGTGCCAGGGTAGGCTTAGTTACAACCTGTGCCATCGTCCAGAAATGAACAGATTCTGTTCAGCTCCGCTTCTACCAAGAATGGCTTTTCTCACTGACATAGAAAGATAGCTAGGATTAATCTACCCATTTCTATCTATAGATATATTACAAAGGAAATGTACTACCTCAATTTACATCTCTATTTACTTTTTTCTTGCTGCTTAATTTAAAAAATCATGCTGTGTCCTTTATACACATACATATAAACATACAAAACACACACACACACACACACACACACACACACACACACACACACACTCTGATTTGATCCAGATTTGAAAATCAGGTTGAAATGTGTTAATTTCAGAAAGACCGGGTACCAAACAAATGTGCTTGGAAAAAATTTCACTTTAAGATGCCCTAAAGGTCAACTCTTCTGGAGATGAAAGCACTCCATCATTACCAACGGCCAAGAAATGGCATCCCAGACTCCCTGCAGAGTCATATATGAAGTTGACTGCTGGTTATCTGCTGGGAGAAAGGGAGCCTGGAAGTAATTCTGAGCCAAATCCCATCCAACTACGGGCCAGTTATACATCTGCTTCCACTGCCAGGAGGAGGTCACACCACCACCTGAGCTACTCTCAGAGGCCTTGGCTGGCAGGGACTCTCAGTGCATGGGAAGAAGAGCCCACAGTTCAGATAAGACAAAACAACTAATAATGTTTGGAGACCAGCACAGGTGGCAAATGCAACTGCATTAAAATGACCCCTGAACTTCCTCACAATCTTACTGCTATCCCTCCATGACTGATTGCAGATTCAGTTTTTCCTACAGGGTGACACCCTTTCTCACTAGGTGACATGAAATGACATTATGAAATTGCTCCTGTACTTGGGATCAATATGCTGCAATCCTGTAGTCTTGGCCACAGTACCACCAAGGAACACAGTGCCCAGATACCCACATCACCACGGAAAATTCTACTAAACATGTAGGAATTAAAATGCGAAGAAACTTGAGTTAGAAACTTGTGTTAGGTAAAAATAAAGCTATCTCTATTAAAAATCAAAACAAGTTTGTGAATATCAGCTGGCACTTCCAACCAACTGAGATCATTTCTGGTCCACATTCTAGCATCCAACAGTGTAGTTATTCCTTCAGGCTGGCTTTGCATGTCTCATCTGCCAATTTGAGAAGCAAGCTCATCCCTCTCTTGAACTGAGATTTTGACAAGAGTGGGGCCAAGGCAGCACCAAGGACAGCATCCTGTGGGGTGGAGCAGTGGAAACTCTTTAGGTTTGCCTACAGCAGTGGTTCTTGAACTTTCTTGTGCATCAGCATCATCTTTAGAGGGCTTTCTGAAACTTAGACTGCTGTGCTCCCCCAGGATCAGAATTTCTGAATCAGTAGGTCTGGGATGGGCCTGAGAATTTGCATTTCTGACAAGGTCCCAGGGGCTGATACTGCTGATTTGGGGGCCACACTTTGACACACACTGACCCAGAGCCATCAATCTAGATTGTTTAGGTCTGGATATTCAAAATCCTCTAACTATCCCATCACCTGGCCCACAGTTTTATAGCTATTATCCAAAGGTATAGGGAGCAACTTGGCCAAATTTCCTTGCTGAAATTCAGATATATGAAGTATCAATAAAATAACAATTGTTAATGCTTATAATAGTGCTTCCAAGGGTCAGACACTGTCCTAAGCACTTTGCCTTGTGATTATTAAAGGAGTTAGTATACATCAGAGCTCAATTTTACAGGTGAGATAACTGAGGCACAAGAGAGGTTATGTGATTTCTCCCAAGGTGTCACAACTACAGAGTGGCCCAGCCAGGATTTGAATTGAACCTGTCTGCCTCTTTAATCACTTTCCCAGGTTGACTCTTTATGTAGCAGGTAGGAAAAACTCCATGGGGTGAAATGTGCTGTGTAAATTATGGGGACAATCCTAATATGATGGATGAGGAATTCTGCCAGTGACATTCTCAAGTTTCCTACCAGTCACTTAACTGTACTGATACGACATTAATTTCTGTAACTGTTCATTAGACTGCTACAGTCGAAGGGTTGGCAAACCAGGGCCCACAGGCCAAATGTAGGCCACCACATTTGTAAGAAATAATACAAAGAGATCCCTGGATGCAATGATTGGGAAGAAAGAAAAAGAACCATTTTCTTAATGTCTATGTAAATAATTCTAAGGAAAAACTTGCCAAATTTCAAATATACGCAGAGACCAAAAGCTGGGGTTGATAATCTCCATTCAAGCATACTGTTATAGATGTCCAGATAGTGGAAATAAAACACACACACACACACACACACACACACACCATTCTAAATTTGAACACTTTTCAAGTCAAGTACAAGACAGGACCAGGATCACAACTACTTGGCTGATTAATATGCAGCTGTATAGCTTTTGTCAACTATTATGACATAAGAACTGAAGCCAGTTTATGAATAAGTGAATTATCCAGACTTGGGCTTTGGGTGAAGAAGGCTTATTTTTATTCTTGTTAACTTAGTCCTGGAGTCAGGCAGCAGCAAATTGCTGGATACAGTTACACCCATAGTCCTCAGCACTAACTGCACATTTGGACCACTTGGACCTACCTGAGCCCCACCTCTGACCAATGAATTCTTTGAGGGATGGGATAAGGACTTGGGTCAGAAGGACTGAGTTAAAGGATGTTTCTCAGATACAATGTGGACAAGCCAGAATGAAATCTTTCTTGCTTGGAAAAGTATTTCTTTGATTGAATGTCAAGGTTGTTGAGACAAAAGTGTCTAAACACAGAAAATAGCTGAGCATTCTTGGAAAGTCATGTAGCATAGACTTATTTATTCAGAGGGTGATCCAGTGGTAAGCCACAGCCTCTGTTTGGGATACAACATGGGGAAGAGACGCTCAGTTATCCAGACTGCCATATAAGTCAAGAACAATAGCCATATTAGGCTGAGAAGGAGATGAGGATACTCTGGTTCCCAGTAGTTAGTATGTTGGGCCTTGTCAGTGTTGTGATATGTGTCTAGCCACCAATATGTACAGTCACATCCTCATAGGTCAGAGGACCACCAATGTCACTTAGTCCAGCCAAGACAGACTAATAGGTCCTCTTTATACCCCCTGCTTTCCAAATATGTCCCCTACCCTGGGGAGTCACTTGGGTTTGACCATGAACTCAGATATTTTTAACTATTCCAATTTATCTCACTCTAAAAGCTGCCAGGGCTGCTTTTTCACCCTTTGGAGTGACTCATTAAGTGGAGAGCCCAAGAAGTCCCTCTTCCATTGGAGTTTCTTTTAAACAGTTCAGTCTTTGGGTATAAACATAATATAATTGGATTTTTCAGCATGATATGCTAAAGTGTGACTGATGGGTCAGCCAGCTATGTTGGCCTGCCCCCACAAAGCTGGATCCATGAGTTCTCAGATGCCAGGTCTCTAGGATTTGGCTACCTACCATTTGGAAAATGCCCCAAACCACATGGTCCTACCCTAAAGCTAGGATGTGGTTTTGGACATAAAGGAAATGCCAACTTTTTATGAATCTGACCAATGACACCTATTTATTAACAAATTATAAGAACTTGGCTTGGCCAAAAGCATCTGTATTAGTTATATACTGCTGTGTAACAAACTATCCCAGATCTATCAGCTTAAAACAATAATAAAATTATCTCAGAGTTTCTCTGGGTCAGGAATTCAGAAGCAGCTTGACTAAGACCAGAAGATCCACTTTCAGATGGTGCACTCATGCTGCTGGCTAGTTGGTGATGACTGTTGTCAGGAGGCTTTGGTGCATTCCCATGTGGACCTCGCTATTGGGCTGCTTGAGTGCCCTCACAACATGGCAGCTGCCTTCTCCCAGAGCCAGTGAGTCAAGATACAGCAAAGGCAGAAGCTGGAATGGCTTTTACGACCTAGCTTTGGAAGTCACACTCCATCATTTCTGTGAAATGCTCTTGATTACACAGGTCAGATCTACTCAGTGGTGGAGGGAACTATACAAGAATGTGAATACTGGGAGGCAAGACTCACTGGGGGCCATCTGGGAGGATGCCCACAATTGTAGCCTACCCCTCTTTTTTTTTTTTTAAATATATGAGTAAATTGAGGTCCAGAAAAGTGAGGTTTGCCTAAAGTCAGAACCTTAATACTTCAGTATGTGCCTTTCTTTTAACTCCACTGATCTTCACCATCCACAATTTATAATATTTTTAAACACCAAATGTTGTTTATCTTTGCGGAGGTTAGAAAGATTATTTCCAAATGTGAAGCCAGTTTCCTTAGCATGTTTAACAGAGGAAGCCTTTATAAACTAGACAATCTATAAGCAAAGTGCATACTCCCAACACTTGGGAAAGGTTTTTCTTCTCTTGAGTAAACAAGGTGCTCCAAAAGGAGAGAAAAGAAGCAGAACCTCTTACAGAAGGCAAATCCAGCATTTGAGGGATAACTTTTAGCTTTTGTACAAGTGTTCCCACTCCCTGGCTTGCTGTGAGGGTAAAAACAAGAACCACAAGAAAAAAGAAAACAAAAACCAAGGAAATGAAAGAGTATCACCTAAAATCAAACCAGTACAAGGGCCACCCTCCTCAGAACTTGCTGTCTCATTAATCCCAAATGAAAGACAGTGAGATCCAGCCATAGGAGCTCCCTATGAGAAGCACAGAGTTGTTTTTGTTTTTCTGAAAACACTCATACAAGAACACATGTGCACACCCACACAAATATTTGATTTTATGTATTTTTAGACAGAAGGAAAAGGAGAGAGAGAAATATCACTGTGTGGTTGCCTCTCACACACCCCCTACTGGGGATTTGGCCTCCAACCCAGGCATGTACCCTGACTGGGGCTTGAACCAGCGACCCTTTGGTTCACAGGCTGGCACTCAATGCACTGAGCCACACCAGACAGGGCCCACACAAAGATTTTTAAGCACAGAATTAAAAACTGTGATAAACATTATCAGTTCTTTTCTTTTCAGGATCCTCTCTGAAACAGCTATCTTCTGAGAAAGGCAACAAGAAAGAAACCCCTTGTATATTCTCTTTCCCTTTTCAATCAGTTAGAAAACGACAATGCCTACCATCTCTGATCAACGTAACCAGTCAGGAGATAGGACATTCTCCCTGCTTGCCCTGTTTTGTCTAATGGGGCCCACTACTTTGCCTTCTGACAAGCTAACTTCTTTCTTGAGTTCCATTTATAGCAGGGCTTTATTAATGGTTAAATCATTAGGAATAGATCCATCTCCCTCCCAAGATTTACTTCACTTGTTCAATAAATTAAGCCATGAAATTGGACTGTTCATTTATGCTTTATTTAAGCTCATATTCTTCCTAGTCCACAAAATATTGCAAATTGACAGGTGAAAACAGTTTGAGTTTGCACTGCCTACCCAGCAGTCTGTGGTTACTTGCGATTTGTCTCATATTTAGTTCTCCAAGTAATGCTTGTGTGGCCTGTGGAAATTTTCCTAAGACTCTGATGGCAGTTTAAGATCTGGAGGTAAAATGCTTCCATGAGGAGCCCCTGGACCTTTGCTAATGGTTGAAGGGCCTCCTCTCTTAGTCCTCAGGCAACAGCCTTTGGCCAAGTGCTATGAATTTCTGATGTTTGACCCCTTTGCTCATCTTGAAAGGTTTGTAAACTCCATTTATCCACTATTCTTGTTGCTGTCACACAGGTGACCTCACTGAACAATTGGAGCATTAATGGCCCAAAGCTGTCAAAGTGACTTGTGCACTTCACTCCTCAAAGCCTTTTCTTCTTGTTTTTTAGTTGCCAGAGCCTGAAAGTCAACAGATCTTTCAAAAAAAAAAAAAAAAAAAAAAGAAAGAAAGAAAGAAAGAAAGAAAAAACACAGAAGTGATAATGTCACTGCCCTGCTGAGCATCCTTCAGTGGCTCTCCATTACCCTCAGGGCCTTCATTAATGGGCTCAGACTCACCAGTTTGTTCCCATTTTACATTTCTCCCCACCCAGGGCATTCCTTGCTCCAAACCCAGTTAACTTCTCCCAGCTCATGGAGGTGCCATGCTGATGCCAGGCTTTTACACATGCTCAGAATATTATTTTCCAATTTCTCCTCCCCTGCCCATTAGCAGGCTAACTCCTACCCATCATTCAGGTCTCACTTTTTTTCCCATGTCCCCCCATTTGTAATACAGACCAGGCAAAGGGCCTGGGCTGAGGTGTATATGGGGTGAGTTTACTCTGCCTTCTCTTTCTGTGCAGAGGTCTCACTTTTAATACTATTTCCGAAAAGCTTTTCCACAGCCCCTTAAAGTGGAAGCTTCTTGCATCTCTCCCATCACAGCAGTACCTATCACCATGGAGGAGTGGATTGTCATCACTTATTTTATTGTCTGCCTTTCCTTCTAGACGTTCAGTCCCAGGAAGGGAGATAACTTGTCCACTGGTATGTCTACAGTGCCTAAAACATTTTCTGGCATAAAATGCAACCAAAATAGTATCAGGCATCTGGTTTCCACCTTTAAGACGATTTAAGCAGAGCCTCACATAAAATAAACAAATTGATAGGCAAAAATGGTCCAGAAAAAGAATGTAAATCTTTATTTAAGAGATATATACATTGTACAACACTCAGTTAAACTACCTAAAAAGTCTCTTGATATCAGCCCAAGATTAACTCATCCAAAACACAGCCCAACTCTTTCTGTATTCTTTCCCCCAAATCCAGTTATCTGCTGATGGCCCCAGCTCTTCTTTCTTCTGCAATTTTGACTGCATTCACTCTTTTCAATTCTTCTCTCCACCCATTTAGAGCGGCAGTATTCATCAGCTTGAGACCAAGATGACAAAGACTGAATTTTGCTTGGAAGGCAGAGGGGGGATGAAGGGATATGTTGACTTACAAGCTCTGGGGGGATCTTTGTCCCAGAATAATAATAACAATAATTGTACATTTATTGAGTATTTGTTGTGTAGGAGGCATCTTATTAAATGCTTTAATATGTTATCCTCACAACAATCCTGTGAGGCTGATACTATTATTTTCCTATACTTCAGAAGAACACTTGCTGCAGGTGACACAGCTAGGAAGCAGGAGAGCTGTGATCTGAAGGCAGAGTCTGTGCTAAAGTGTTTCCACAGCAGACATTCAGTAACATTACTTGAATGTATGGGCAAGGTCCCACCTATGCAGCAGCTTAGAGACTGGCACGGCAAAGGGTATTATAGCAATTTCTCTGATGAAATGATCATAAGAACATGCTGAAGCCTTATTTCACAGTTGCTTGAAGAAGCTTCAAAAGGCCGGTTCAAAAACTTAGAATAGGAAATAAATGTGGTTAGGTAACATTGGTAGGCCAGGTACAAGTGGTCATTAAACTCTGTAACAAGGCTTATTTAGTGAGGCAGGTAAATCTAATTTCCCAGAAGGGACTCTTCATCTCATTAAAGCTGATCAGAAGATGACTCATATGTTCTATGAGAAATGCTTCCCAGAAGGGGCCATTCCTCACACCAGAACACACAGCTGTCCCAGCTAGGGTTTGGAATCATTTTCTTTCACAGAAGCATTTCTCAGCCTCAGCACTATAGACATTTGGGCCAGATAACTCTTTGGGGGGTGGGGCTATCCTGGGTACTACTGTAGGATGCTTAGAGCAATCTAGCTGCTATGCAGAAAATGCTAGTGGCATCCCCTCTTCCTGGTTGTGATAATAAAAAAATATCTCCAGATACTGCCAAATGTCCAACAGGGAGTAAAAACAGCACCCACTGCTCCTCACTGAGAATCACTGCTTGCTCTAGACCCTTGATCCTCAAAGCATGGTCCATGGATCAACAACAATATCCATTTGCAGGTTTGCTAGAAATGCACAACCCCATGCCTACCCCTGACCTCCTGAGTCAGAATCTGCAGCTTAACAAGACATCTGACAAGCTCTTGCTTCTAGGCCAGTGGTTCTCAACTGTGGCTGCACATCAAAGGCCTGGGGGAAGTTTTAAACAGAACATTGATTAAGAAAAATACTGACTCTAGAGCCAGAGATGGTGATGTCATTAGTTTGGGGCAGCCTGGGCTTTGGGAGTTCTAAAAACTCCCTAGGTGATTCTAATGTGCAGCCGATATGAGCACCTGTTCTGGGTGGTTAAAAAAATACCCCACAACATTGAGAGTGATTTACAATAGCCTATAAACTAGACTCCACATTTTCAAGGTGATGCTTCTTTCCTTTCCATGTACATCCTTCTATTTTGATCAGCTATCACTTTTTAAAAACTAATTGATTTGCAAGAGAAGAGAGAGAAGAAGAGGAGGAGGAGGTGGGTGAGGAAGAAAAAGAAGAGGAAGAGGAAGAGGAAGAGGAAGAGGAAGAGGAAGAAGAAGAAGAAGAAGAAGAAGAAGAAGAAGAAAAGAGGAGTTGATTCTTGTATATGCCTTGACCAGGGATGGAACCTGTAACCTTGGTGTATCGGGATAATGCTCTAAGCAACTAACTGAGCTACCTGCCCAGGGCAACCTGCTATCACTCTTAGGATGATAAAATTAAAGTTCTTTAATAATGGCTTCAAAAGTTAATATTTGGTTATAATTAACATTTAAAATAATGGTTGGAATGATTTGGGGAAAAAATGAAGTCACTGATTAAGCTTTCCCAGATAGGATTTTAAAGAAGTAAGAGCTATCAAAATCATCCCACAACCTAAGTAATTAAAAATAATTCTGTACTTGAAAAAACATTAAATAGAAAACTCTATCAAGAAAATTGTTTTGCATGAAATGTACAATTATGTAAAGAGCCCATGCAAATTGGGCAGCAAAACACTAACACCTTAATAGATAAACAGATAAAGGAAATGAGCTCACAGTTCTCAAAAGTGGATATGTAATTAGTAGAGAAACATGAGAAAATGTACTGCCTCACTAGTAATCAAAGGGATGCTCAATGAAACAGTTATCAATTTTCCTCTTATAAAATTCATAGAGATGACTGTGAAAATGAAATGAAACAGACACTTGCTCATTCTCTCAACAGATATCGAGTGTCCATTGTATAGCAAGTGCTATGTGGGCCTGGATGATGAGGGCACAAAGCTTTGTAAGTGGAGAAAGGCCCAACCTATGTAAGCCTTGGCAGAAGCCATTCTAAAGAAAATGTTCATGTGGAAAATTTCTGTTCATTTATGATAGCATAATTGATTAAGAACCTGAGTGTCCAATAAAAGGATTTGATTAAAGTAAACTCTGGTGTATCCACCTGATAAAACAGACTATTTGCGATATGATGAATGATAAATGAAAAAGAATACAAACAGTAGAACACTGGAAAATGGTTCAGTGACTGAACACATTTTTTAAAAATATTTTATTTATTTAATTTTAGAGAGAGGGGAAGGGAGGAAGAGAGGGAGAGAAACATCAATGTGTGGTTGCCTCTCAGGGCCCTCCAATGGGGACCTGGCCTGCAACCCAGGCATGTGCCCTGACTAGGAATTGAATCAGCAACCTTTTGATTTGCAGGCCAGCATTTAATCTGCTGAGCCAGGCCAGGGCTGATCGACTAAGTTTTGAAAATTCTACATGGTATCATCCCCATACCCAATACACACTATGCATTTGGATATTTAAAACTTTGAGGACCCCTAAAGAAGATAGTTTATCTTTGCTTAACCTAGTATTTCTCAACTGATCTGACCATGGGAAGTTCCCCCCTCCCCTCCCCTTGCTTCGTTTCAAAAGTAGAACTTGTTTTATCATCTCTTGGAACTAGTTTTTCTCAAATAAACAAACAAAACCTTGAGGATATGCTGGGATATACACTAGTATTTAAGAGCTCTGTAAAAATGAAAGCTTTATATAAGTATACACCCATGAAAAAAATTCATCAAGCTGTTCACTTAAGATTTGTGCATTTTATTCTATAAATATTAAAAAGAACCCTTGCTAAAATTGGGGAAGATATGACATTTTTAAAAATTAAATTTTGGTATTCATTAGCTCAATTATAAGAAAGTTAAGTCAAATTATCTATGCACTACAGATATATTTCACTGTATCACTTGTTCATGCAAGGTGACTCTAATGCCCTGTCAATATGCACAGATTACTTGTGCCTGCTTTATGCAAGTGTTGAAAGAGTTTAGTGTAAGGGAAAGAGCTCCAGACAAGCTTTAAATCCTGGACCAGCCATTAACTAGCTATGTGACCTTGGACAAGCAGCTCAACCCTCTGGATGCTAATTTCCAAATTTCTAAAATGAGGAGCAATACTAAAGCTCTAGTTCCATTCATCTTTGAAAACAGCTTTACTATTTTGTAATATTATAAAGCTTTATAGTTAGTTATACCATTAGCCTGATGCCAGGTTTTTATTGGATTCTGAGCCTTTGGGTTACTTGCTACCATCATTGTTACTATAAAACCAAACAAATGAGCAAAGTCAATCAGCTGTAAGGTGATCGCTATGACAAGATGCTTTCCAGGATGCCTTATTGGAGAGAGAGACAGGAAGGCTTACATTTGTTTCATAGGTTCTGTTAACTTTCTATCAAGGAATTGGTCTTCCACTTGGATGTTCTAGAACCCTTAGCTGCCACAGACTGTTGCTAGGCAGATTTAAGAGGAGGCTGGGTATTTTTGGTCTAAGCACCATTGTCTTTAGGCCTCGAATGCACGGGCCTAAGCAACATAGATGGGTTTCATTCTCTTCAGAAACTTTGAGAACATTATTTGTTACTTTGTCTGCCTCTGGGTGTTACTCATCTTTGCTTTGCTAGGGAAGTCTTGGGTCGGTGTTTCCCCAGGGAAGCCAGTGGCCTCTTTAGAAACAGGGAGTTCTGTGCTCTAATGGATGGAGAGAAATTGACCACAAAACCAGGATCTGTCAGTGGTCTTGATTACACCCCTTTCTCCAACAAGATCTCCCCAAATTCAATATTGTCTCAGCCTCCAGCCGCCAGCTCTGCCTTTATATCCAATGCAACACATTCTCAATACAATAGAATTAACCCCCCTTTTGAACTTATTTTAATGAAATTTAAATTGGACATGCAACTTGCCTTTGCCTTAAAGTGACTTAAATTCTCCATGCCCAGCACATAACATTACTTGCATCTTGATTTTAGGTACAGAATCCCCTCCCCACAAAGTCCTGCTCTTTGTGACTCTCACACCTTTCCTGCTTTTAGTCGGCATTTGTTGAAACATATCAATTTTTACGTTAGCCACTGAAAGGCTTCATGTGCATAAAAGCCAATTTTGGGGGATGCTTTATAGTTTAAGTAAAAGTGTTTAAAGTTTTTACTTAAGAGTTTTCTTCCTTTTGCTTTCTGAGTGGCTATTTGGGATACCAGAAAGAGTTCTAAGTTTGGAGTTGCCTGGGTGCAGTTCCCGCTGTGCACTTCCTGTCTTCTGACCTTGGTGGGCGAGGTTCCATAGGAGCCTTATTTGTAGCTTGCTCGGCTTTCCTCATCATGTGGTCATGATGAGTGTGTGGGACATGTGTGTGAATGTACTTCATAAACTAGAGAGCTCTACAAATGCCTTCTAACAAACTCCAAAGCTTCAACCGGTCCGCTCTGGGTGCGTGGCCGGCCATTGCATATGGAACTGGACAGAATATGAGGCATGACCTTTTTCTCAACTACTTTTAAGTGTCACTGTGTTTATGGCTCTATGATTTAGCACCACATAAGAGGAAATAATTATTGCACTGCCCCTGAGAGTCTGGTGGGAGGACCAAATGCTGACAAGTGTTGAGTGGAGTCTATTTCCTAAATGATATATGTGGGGCCATGGTGACTATGAGTAACCCAGCTATAAATGGGTCATGGCAAGGCATAAACATCACATGCTCCTCAGCCTGGACATAGGGTAACATAGGCAGATATTGGGTGTATCACCCTTGCACCAGCCATTGTGAGCCTTTCCCAAAGTAGAAGTGGGGTTTCTATGTCTTTTTGTTTGGGGTAGAAAAGGTGTCTGGGATACCTGGAGAATGACTTTTCAGCAGGGTGCCTTGCATTCCTCTTCAATCTCACAAATGTCCCCTATGGGAGAACAGGACACAGGAGAATAGCTGACAGCTGGTGTCTAGGCAGCACAGCAGTGTGGCCTGGGATACTGCCCAACACACTTGCATTCCAACAACCTAACAAACAAGTGAGCTTTCCAGCCTGAGCAATTTTAGCTCTGGATCCCTTCCCATTGTTCCCATTTCTAAATTTGAGTCCTGACCCAGGTCTCTGGATTCCTGGATTCTTGTATTTCAGTAACATACAACCAATCTGAGTATACACTGAGTCCCCAGAAGGCCAAGGAGAGAAATGCTAGTCCTCTGAGGGACTTCGCACTTCTGGAAGGACCCTGTGTGACCTTATCCATCAGCAGTGTCCTGTGTTCAAGGTTGCTGGGCCCTCTGGAATTTTATTGGGATCTGGGAGGGACAGGGGAGCTAGGGGGGTGCGTGCAGGGTGGTCTGCAGAAAGTGAACTGCAATGACTCCTCAATTCCCTCTGCTACCTCCTGCCTAGCTCCTTCTACAAGGAAGACTCAGGTTCACTTTGCAGATTAAGTGAGATAACAGTGTAAAGTCAGTGGTGGCATGCCTGGCACATAGCAGATATTCGAAACTGGCAACATCACCATCAGCTAGCTATTCCTCCACCCTCACGCAGAGCACAGGCTGATGGCACTGTCCCAGTATCCCCCTCTTCAGCCAGGTTCCCAGGCTTCCCTTGGCTCACAGGCACAGTTAGCAAATGGGAAGAACACTGTTCCCTTAGGCCAGTATGGCATCAGGAATTCCATGCCTTTGCTTTTTTTTCTGAATAATACAGTTACCTCAGTGGTCCAGGAAAACTGGATAAAGGTTTCTCTATGTTTTCAAAACTGTCTCAAAGTCAAAGAGATCAACCAGCTGAAGCAATCACGAGGGAATCTTAGGGCTTTTAAACGGTCGCTGAAAAATCATCGGGACTGGCTCATCCTAAATTTCTCAGTATAGCCATAAATTTACTACCTGGGATAGATACATGGTGGTGAAAGTCCATATCAAAGCTTTTATAGAAACGGTTCCCACTTCTGAGCTGCAGATGGTGTTTCACAGTCTGGTCACTTCTCGGAGAAAAATTACACCTCATAGAACATGCTTAAGTGACAATTTGCAATGAATCATCACCCCTCCCATGCTGCTCAGAGAAGCTGACGGAATGTCTTGGCTTCAAGGGCAGCTTGTCTTGGCCTCTCACTTAGCCCAACACTGGCCATATGTCACCCAGGACAGTGACCATAGCAATAAAATAGCTTGAGCACACACATAGCCATGATGGGGCTATGGCTGGGGCCTAGGGCAGACCTGACAGCACCATGGGGATGCAGCACATCAAATCAACACTCCGGATTTATTGCATCAGTGGCCCCTTGCTCATTCCTGCTGCCTCACATTGGAGAATGTGGATTTGGCTGTAACTCCAACTCCAGTTCTTGTCCTATTCTCATTTCTCCAGTGGTCCAACTCATCAGCCCTCAGGCCCCTGCTACGTGCCAGGTGCTACGATAGGCAATGTAAAAATGAATAGGACATGTTCACACCCTTCAGAAGGTCACAGCCTAGTGGCAGGACAGCTATATCAGGAAAGCTATGAAGGAAAGAGATTATGCATATGGGCACATAATTACAATGCAGCATGGAGGAGATGTTAGTCAAAAGTTATAATCAAACAGGGAGAGGCCTGAAGGTTCTTGTCATGTTTCAGAAGCAGCAACTGACCAGCAAACTCAGTGCAGGGTGTATGAGAGAAAGTTGACAGAGATGGGCCCACATGGTGGGCTGGAAAGAGGCTGTGGAATTGCTATGCAACAAAATGCATTTCACCTGGAAATTCTGAACTGGGAAGGAGGTGGTATCTTGCTTCCTCTTGGTGACTGGCATGGAGTAAAAATTGAGTTTCTAAAAAAAAAAGCTAGAGAACTATAACAGCCTGTACTGACTGCTGGTGATAATGTTTTCCAGTTCTGCAGTAATTAATACTTTCCTTTCCCTCTAGTTTGAGAACCATCCAAACCTTCCCTGTTAGTGGAGTGGAAGGAACCTGAGTTAGGGCACCCGAGTTCAAATCCTACCTTTTCTACTTACCAGCAAAACATCTATGTGTTTTACCTCAACAAAAAGTATAACACAAACTACATCACAGCAATGCTGCCAAATGACGTTCTAAAAGACCTTTGCTGTAGAATTCTTCTAAGGGCTCAGTGGCCAACACTGGGTCCCATTCTGCCCAAGCTATGAGAGAGCCTGGGAAGACCAGTACCAAAGACTGGTATTTGGTGACCAGTCTTTGTACTAAGAGCAAGGGAAAAGGTGATTGTGGGTGGACATGGAGAGAGTAATGGCACAGTGTCTGCCACAGCAGGGGTAACCCGTTTGTGTAGTTTTCTTTCTTCAACCATTTGTAATAAAGAAATGTGAAAATTCCATTTCTTACAAAAGGTTCAACCAGTTCACATAAGGAATCACACACAATGAGTAGACACCAAGTGAAAAGGGAAAACCAATGTGTAAATAATGTCCAATGATCCCTGACTATCAGAGCTTTTAAAAGAAATGGCATACTAATTAGCTATTGCTGCATAACCAACCACCCTCAAATCCAGTTGCTTAGAACACAATCATTTCTTATTCTGGCTTATATGTTTTGGGCTCAGCTGGTCTAGACTGAGATCACTCATGCATCTGCGGCAGCTGGGGGCTCTCGGCTAGATGGGGCTTGGTTGGGACATGTTAGCTAGGGTGGCTCTGCTCCACATGTTTCTTGTCCTTCTGGGATTGGCAGGCAGGCTTGGGCACACCCTCCTCATGGAAATGGCAGAGGAACGAAAGAATAAGCAAAAACATGTGATACCTATTGAGTCTTAGGCTCAGCACTGGCACAACAGCACTCTGGCCTCATTCTGTTGGCTGAACAAGTCACATGGCCAGACTCAAGAGATGAGAAATTATCCCCACCCACAATAGCAGGATACTAAAAAGTGTCATGGCCATGGGGTGAATACAGGGAGGGGTGGAGAACAGGAGCCATGATTCCAAATTGACCACAGGTGCCGAACATCTTTCAAGTCATAAAAATAAGGTGAGCATCATACTCTCATCCTTCAGAAGGAGGCCGTTCTCATTTAGCTTGGAATTACTTGAATCAATAGAGCCGAAGTTCGTGGTCACACTTTCTACTCATAGTTCACTTTGCATTCATGAAATTGAGACATGAAATACCCAAGTTTGATTTTGACTTGTACCTATCATACTGATTTACAAGCTACCCCTAAAAATATCTCATGAAAACTAAACTAATGCTCCCTTCGATATTTCTTTTGCAGGCTTAATGTGAAGAATTGAAGAGGAAGAAAATGGATTAAAATGAAAATAGCTCACTAAAAATTTTATATATTTGTATGAAGATTATGAACCTCCTGAATGCCCAAGACTCTAGCAGAAATGTCCTGTTTGTACATTTATATCTCTTCCTTCTAGTGGCTGCCCTTCTTACTGTAATTTATCTTCACATTTGGCACCTTGCAGAACAGATAGTTCAACAATTCACCTTTTGGAAGGTGTAGTTTTGAGAAGGGATATAATTTTATGAAGAGGGTTATGGCAATATGCATAAAAGTGATTTTGGAAGCTCTCTAAGCTACTTCCCGCACTATTTTGGTCATTATTTGGAATGCATTTTAGCTCTTCACCTTCTAAGTTATGTCAATAAACTTTTTATGAGTTCAAATAAATATGCAAGTACATGTAAGATATGAATCAAGACTAAATTAATTTTTGTATCTTAAGAGAGCTACATATTCCTCCACACGGAGAGACATGAGATAGGAGAGCCAAGCAAATCTCACATTGCCTAAGTGGGGGCTGCTCACTCTGAATTATTGGGTACCATAGGTAAGACTATAGCTGATTGATCACTGCAAATGAAGTTAACTATTGCTTGAGGAACCGGGCATCATTGATATTCCTCCTCCAAGGCTAACCTTTATGGTGACTACATTTTAATTCCATAGAGGCTCAGAAATTCCCTCTGCCCAGATGGGATATAGAGTTCATCACAAGATACAATAAAATAAAGCTGAGGGATTAGAACCAAAGAGACAGACAGATCGTACCTTAGTTGTCCTAAGAAAGATGAACTGTGTCTTCTGCTGCTAATATGGAGAGTCTCTATTAAACTTAGTCAATGGCCAACATGGTCATAAACCAAAAGGAATCACTCATGCTCCTCTAGTCTTCTGATCTTCTCAGATAACCAGGCAACTTTACATGATGAAGATTTGAGGGACCAGGTTCTCAGGATCACAGTATTTTAAACACAAGCGTGTCCCCTACCTGGTATACAAAGACCCAACACTATGACTTTTATCCTTTTTGCAGTGACTGCCATTAAAATAAATCAGATGTACTTCTAAACATTCCCAGCAAAAATGAGTCTTTAGCTTCTCTACTTCACAGAGAGCAGTTTCCCCAAGCAGGACTATCATTGCACACATGTGACTGACTGCAGATTCAGTGGTGCCTGGAAGGTTCAGGTTTTTCTGAACAGTCACCCATCTAGTCATGGGTTCCAGACATCCCACTGGGATGTGGCTTAGCCTGGTGATCAACATGTAATAAGATGTGCAGGGCAGGGAGCATCAATCAGAACCAAATATGCCAGCCTGATCATCTGTCAGCAGAACAGGTTCTAAATACTAGAGCATTGGTTTCCTTGGGCCTTCCTGTGCCTTCCCGATGAGGGAGTTGGGCAGAATTACAAAATTTACCTCAGTGTTCCCCTTGTTTACATACAAATAAATCCATGTTCAGTTTTAAAATTAAATTCTGGGTTAATGTTATAAAAACTGTCCTCATATTTTAATGCAGTCTCCCAAGTAAGATTGGCAGCATAATACAGACCAGAATAATTAGACAAATTACATGGACTTTTGAGGGTTCTGTATTTAATATGCATTTTTTTGTTGTTGTTAAGGCTCAAATTTACTGTGTATGGGATTTAACAAGTTCCACAGCCCATCATTTGTTGGACAATACATATAATGCATGAAAAGACAGTTTATTTTTAGTGAAGTCATAATTCTAAAAATTCGTATTCCATACGAAATGGCTCTTTAAAAACCCATGCATCATGTTGAAACAGCCTGACTTTTCTTTAGGCTTGTAAACAACCAATTATTATGTAAATTTTTTGAAGTAAAACAAGGTACAAGTAGTTAAAGGTTGGTTAGGAAAGAGAGACAGAGTAAACAACACTGGTTTGCGTATTTACAATAAAGCATAAGGTACAACAGCCAGTCTATAGCACATACGCTGCAAACGGTACCAACTTAAGATGCTCCACTGACAGGTGAGGATCTGAATGCAATACAACAATCATTCCACCCACACTGCCTGGCCGCCTTCTCCGTGGCAGGCTGTGTGCTAAGTGCTGGGAGGCAAACAGCACATTTAGCCAGGTAATCACCTTCCTCCAAACACTCCCACCTTCTCTCTTCACCTCTCCCACCATCCCCTCCCCAGCATGGGATTTTTCTATGTTGTGCTTGAGGTACCGATGGAAGAAGGCCCCACAGGGTTCAGAATTGCAGGAGGCACATGAAAAGCTTCTCCTTTTTGGAGCAGAGGCCATCTGGAACAAGCAAGGTTCTCCAGAATTTCTCAACCACTCATATTTTTTGATCCTGATATTTCAAGAGCACAGATTGGAAGGTTTAGCTTTCCTCTTCCTGAATAGGTGATTGATACAGGAGAATTTTAAAAGTTATGCCCAGGGCATGATGGATGATAATTATCCAAATGCATCCCTCATTTTTCATAAAAGAATTTATAAAAGGCCTCCCATTATGATTAGGTCCATATAAGGGCCACCACTAATTACAATGTTCCATCCTGTGAAATCCCCTCTCTTCCATTCTTGGGCCGATGTAGATTAGCATCCTTTCTCCAAGATAAAACATAGAAAGGTTTATGGGGAGGAGAACAGGACTCATTGGATTCAAGGACTACAGGTTGATCAATTAAAACTAGTTGTCTTTGAAGGCCCGTGTCATCTCATTGCTTTGCAACCTTGAAATAGAAACTGCCTTTAATTTGATAATGAATGCTCCTCTGGAATGTTTCACTTGATGCTTAATATTTGCATCAGTGTGGCCCACAGCTAGTTCTTTGCCTCACAGACCATTAATGAAAAGTCTGCGTTTCTCCAAAGGTGAGGATTTATTGTCTGACATTCAGACATGATCGTGTGCTCAATCAACAAGCCATGCTCAGAGCAACCAGTAAGGATAATGTGACCTGCCAGCCTGTCACTAGGCAAAGAAAACCCTTAGAATTCATAGGGTAAGTTTCTTTTCCCTCTAAGCAAATAATTAAACCTGCCTAGATCCCACACTGAAGGCAAATCATACTGTCAAAAAATATGCAGATTATAAAAGGGGGATTTGGCTATAAAATAAGATCACAGCCTTAAAAACACTATCACTGAAAGGTATTGTTCAGAGGAAGAAAAACAACCTCAATTAAGCAATCATTTTCATATTCGTGGCCTCATATCTTTCAACCCCAATGCTTGTTTATTACAGGAGAAAAATACCTCCCATAACATTTGATTTCTCTGCAAAATAATTCAGTGCCACCACTGACTACAAGAGACCATGCTATCAAGAGACCAAGGCTCTCTTTTTTTTATGACCAGCCCTTCCTTGGTTCAGTGAGGATGTATTCAATATGCAGATTCCAGAACAAAGGAGATTTTCTTGTTGGGCTTCAGAGCAAAAGCAGATCTGAACTCTAAACTCTAATTTTCAAATCTGATTGCAAGTTGGGCAGAGTGATTGGGAGGAGGTACAGGCAGGATTTTACCTTGTTTGCAGGTTGCTTCTGTTCTTTAGACATACAGAATGAGGACTCTAGGCTTCTCTGGAAACTATTCCCACTCCTTAACGTTGCTCAGACATCTGTGCTGCACTAGACAAGACAGGGTCCTGGAGGAACATCTGTTCAGAGGCATTTTGGAACAGACCAAAAATCAGTTCAATTGCTCACACAAGCCACACTGCCTTACAGCTAGCTAATGGCAGGATTCAGGGGGGGAAAAAGGGTGGGGGGTGGGGTAGGGTGGGGGGAAGGTTTTATGCTTATTTATAGTTTTGTTTTGCTTTGTTTTACCCTTTGTCATCTGGCCCTGGCCATACATGGAAAGATTCTCGGGCTTAGGCACTCCTCACTTTCCTCACTTAGCCAGAGCTGAGTTTTTCTGCAATCATTGGGAAGCGATGGACTTTGAAGAAGCCGAGGGATACATCTCAATGTCTAGGGGGCTGGATGCCCAGTAGGGCATGGACATTCCTATACAGTATTGGAAATTAGGCCTTGGATAAGTGTCCTAAAATAATATGGCTGAATCCAACTTTATAATAATTTCTTTAAAATGGTACATTGCATTTATTTGATTTTGCAGGTAAGGAAATGGGCATAGCTCTTTCTAGTGCCTAAATATTACCTGTGCATAGACCAAGATGCCTTAAACCTTAAAAAAATAAGTAGAAATACCAAAATTACCCCATCCCAAACTTATTTTTTTCCCCAAATCTAGACAATGATGGGTGAGAAGGAGAGGGTGGAACTCCATCTGGAGCCCGGGCAAATCATGCACACATAGCATGGGGTATTTGGAAGGGGCAAATAGCCAGGAGAGATGTCCCTAATGAAAGACCCACTGGGCTCCAAACTCTGTAGTTAGATTCTAGTCAACTGCTGGGACCCCCAACCCTTAGACTCAACATTTGGGCTCTGTCTTACTTATTGCTTGCTTATTTCCCTAGACTTTTCTCAGCATGTTTTATTTACCAGCTTGGGAAAGGAACCCCTCTCCCCATGTTGATCTGGAACCTTTCTGTTGGGATAACTGGACTCTGGCTGTAGATACGCCAAACTGACTGAGCCTTAATTTCCTTGGAGAGCATGTTTCCACCAGAGGCTTACCAATATCTGCTACCCTGGAGTCATTTGTTCCATTTGGTCCTGGTTATAAAGGATAATGCCTATTGCTGGCTGGAAAAGAAACCGTGGGAATTGGCATGTTTCTCAACGAGAGGTCATAGAGAACAGCACTGGCAATGGCCCATTGTATCCCCCAGAACTTTCGTTTAAAGGCCAAATAGAGGCAATGATCTCTAGCAGATGCACCATTAGGCAAGACCTACATCTGAAAGCTTTGTTGATTCAGACACTCAGTAATTAAGTTGTGGGCCAGTGAGCACATTATCTGCAATCAAACATGTCCCTGATCAGTGATTAGACAGGCAAACATGTGACCTCATTGTCTCTGCAGAAGGATAGTTATGTAACAATCTCTTGGCCTCAAACATCATGGTTATTTGCCAACTTTTGATACCAGTAAATATTTAAGCTGAAATCACTTTCTGTGCTTCTGGGAATTAGATTTTTAGGACAAGTGATTCTTCCTTGGGAGGCTTGATGCATTTGACCTAATTATTGATGTGCTGGGAACTCTACAGAGACCCAGACACAAGGTGGGTGGGTCCACGAGAGGTAGGAGCTGCAAAAAATATCTGAGGGGCAACTCTGGATCACATGACCCTGTCCAAACAGAGACATGTCAAAGAATGTTTGTTCTTAAACTTCAGAGCTTTCTTGCTGCGTAAAAGTTGGTAAACAGAAAGGTGTGTAGGAGGGAAGGAGGGAGGGAAGGAGAGAGAGACACACAGAATGACAAAGAGAAAATGAGGGGGAGAGAGGGGAAGGGAGAGGAAGAGAGAAAGTACATTTGCTCCTAGAGCCTGTGGAGTCACTGAAGAAGATTCTGTGGCTTCTCTGTGTTCTGGCTGCGCAGGGTAAGCCTATCTGTTTCATGTATAATCAAATACTCATCATCTATTTTCTCCTGAAGGATAAGGAGGATGCATGAGGGCTTTCAAGTGCATGTGGCCTGGCCACGAAAGGACGAAAAGATAATGTGGCTTGGGGTGACCTGAGTCATCTAAATGTCACATAGTCTTGATGCACATGTGACCTGGAACTGCCCTGGGTGACTCAGGCACTAGCCTTTTCTTAATCCCTTATTTGCCCTCCTTACTCCAGTGAGATTAACGTAGCCACAGCCCGCAGAACAGCTCAGCAGCCCTCCCTCCAGCACCAGGGTTCTGCACGCAGTTAAGAGCTTGGTCTCTGAATTCAGACTGAGCTGCATCTAAATCCTGGCTGCTCTATTAGAAAGATGAACAATCACTTAAAATGCTGTACGTGCTTTTAAAACTAAACCTACAACCAAATCAATAGGCAATGAGCCTCGATCCAGCATAGGGCCTGACATTATTGGAGGAGAGAATACTGCATTGTGGCGTCTCTTCACCCAGACACTTTCAAAGCTGAGTTTTGATGAGTATGTTTGAGGGTCCTATTTGACAAGTATATGGAGAGCTAGGCAAAAATTACTAACAATGATTTAAAATAAATCTATATATCTAGTGATTTAAACCATAATTTTGCCTTTATTGAAATCTCACATAATCCAGATTTCTCTATCTAAATCAGAAGTGATGATTTAGGCAGATGTCCAGATAGCACATTAATAAGGTTTTTTTTTTTTTTTTTTGGTTTGCTTCTACTTTCCTTTCTTTTCCCAGGAGCAGACTCCGAGACAAGGATTCAAATAAAGATAGCTTGTTTGGGCAGAGAAGGAAACACCAGCATAGGACTGGGGAGGAGAGATAAAGGCAGGATGGCAGAGATTGTGAAGTAGTGACAACTATGAGTAACTGGAGTTCAATCCCACAGAGGAAACTCTGGGAGTCTGAAGAGAACACATGCCCCAGAGTGATCCCAGCTCCATCAAGGGAGCTGGGGTATTTATGCACCAACTCTCCTCCATTGTTGATTGAGGGCTGCCTGCTGTACCAGCAGGCAAAGTGCACTTTGCAGGGAGCACCTCCCAACCCCAGCAAAGGAATGCAGGGATTGGCAGATTGGAAGCTGGCTCATGTGTGCTGAAATATAGGAGCCAAGAGCATATGGATGAGGCACAGAGCCCTCACAGCTTCTGTGCACAAATGGCCAGAAAATAAATGAATAAAGTTCTTATTGTAGTAGATCACAGACAAGTTTTCTCCTGAAGCTGTGACTGGCTAAATATGCATTTTTTCACTTTAATTGAGGAAGTGAATCATCCTTACTATTTTCCCACTAAAAATAAGTGAGGGGCAAACCATTTGGATTTGGAAGTGATACCCTTTGTTTCCCCCCTACAAGGGTACCCATTTTGAAACAGGGTTGGTGATGAAAATAATTTAAAAAACAGAAATTCATAGGAATTAATTTCCTATGGCAATTAATTTCACAAATATTCCCCTCTCCTGCACGTTTTCCAAATTACATTTTCATCATAATGACATAGAGATAAAGCCAGGGAGGCATATATCTATCTATAGTAAACAAATATAGATCTATATAAATAAATGTGTAAGTTTATCTATATAAATATAGATAATACTACATGATTAATATTACTTGCACTCCATATATAATTAGTGTACAAGATTATTATCACTATGAAGGCTTGTTTTAATTTTAAAATATGTGTGTTCCTAGAAAACGAGTTAATCACATCCAGATATCTCTTTTCTTAGAAGCAGCATGTTTTCATCTATTAGGTTTTTTTTAAAGCTGCAATGAAACTTCTTCATGGTTAAACCCTATGGCCCAAAGTCACCCTAGACTTTCTGTCACTGTCATTTTTTATAAGTCACTGCAAAACTGTACACGACTTGGGGTTTAGGTATCAGTTCAATAAGAAAGCATCCTTGAAAAAATTGATAAAAAGAATGAAAGAGAAAGAGGACTTAAAGATAATGTGTAATCAATATCAATGATTTGGTAGATTGCTAGGTAGGATCTGCAGTGAAAATGGAAAATGAGGTAATTACATCAAGAAAGAATAGCAAATGGAAGCATCAGCAATGGAAATGTGGTTGAGTAGATCATTATATGCTCTCCTGAGAAGCGCTGAGATTGAAGGGTGGCAAGCAAGTCTTTTCCTTTGATTGGCTTCCACACCATGATGACTTGGGGGTGATGAGAGCACGGAAAAGGTGGAAGGCAGTTTCTCCACTGTAAAATGTAAAAGTGTCTTGAAAGTGGCAGAGAGAGCTAGGTGTCCTCCAATATTCATTCTTCCCCCCTTCCCTGAGTGATAAAACTTCCAAATTTTAACCACCTTTACATCCACTCCTTTTGCTGCTAATGGTTGCCTAGTAGGTAAATTCTAGCTAAGCTTCATTAAGCTAAAGCAGTGCTTATGATTTCTGCTAAGTATCCCTGAAGGCAGAGGTCAGCTACTTTTCTTCCCTTTTTCCTCTTTCCTTCTAGCTGCGATGCAGATGTAATGGTTGCAGCAGGAGTTGCTGTATTGGAACACGAGGTGAAAGCTCTGTGTTGCTAAGAGCCTATGTTCATGGAGCCACCAACACTAGACTTGGCCTGCCTACATTTCTGAGGGAGGAAAACCAAACCGCTTTCCTGTACTTTGGGGTTTTCATTACTCACAGCTGAACCTTACATTGACTAATTAATATAAAGGCTCTTCTTCCATGGAAATAAATATGGGATCCTGTGAGTTATTTGTTGGAACAGATTTTCATTTCTGACCAACAACTGTACTCACTTCTTATATTTAAAGGTTCAGCCACTCAGCATCTTCTATCTTTCCCTCACAGAAAGGACAGATACTTACCTCCATGCAGAGATAGAGCTTGGGCACATGAATTAAAGCAGGCCATTGGAGTGTGGGAAGAGGAGCAGTGGACAGTTAAAATTTACTTAGAATTGATTCCAGATTGACAGTAGTGGCCTTCCTACTTAAATAGAAGCAGTGCCTGAGGCAAGACTCAGTCACTATTGAGCAGTGGTATGCTGGTGTCCTTGGCAAACTTTTCTATGGCATGATTCGTTGATAGTTCTGTCATATTCACTTTTTTCTCTCCAAGCTTCTTTTCAAGCTTGTTTCTCCAGCACTCCCGCTGAATATGCGAACTATCCAAAATGTACTGCTTGCAGTCATAAACCTTGACTCATGTAGGAATGTTATCTGGGCATGAGTTGCAACAAATAGCCTTACGAAAATAGGAACTATCTGGAATGAGTTATTTGTCCTAGTTGGGGCCGAAGGCAGTGTTAAGGGGAGCATTCTGGCAGCCACTGGTAAACCAGAAAATTAAATAAAATTATTTAATCACTCAGAATAATATAATCACCCAGAATAATGTACTCTTGGAAGAGTTATTCCTCCTTGGACTACTATATCTCCCTTGGCAGGGTCAAGAGTGAAATTCTCACTCACGAAGCGAGATAATTTGTCTCCTGGTAGGAAAGAAACAGCAAGCAGTCACTTCCTTTACCTTCCCCCAACGCACATGCCATCACCATTATCTGCCTTAAGACCACTAGGACTAATGTCATTTGTCTTAAACTCCCTTCATTCACCACAAGAAGCATAGCCCACCATGTCATCCTCATTTGTGCTTCAATTCCACATGGCTCTGCATAGCCCCTATTCAGTTCCTACTTCCCAGTTCTCTCTAACTCCTTTGAAGTGCTTTCTGCACCCCTAGTTGGTAATGGACTCCCTAATATCAATATGTTAGGAATATCTAAGAGTGAAAGAGGCCATGGGTCACTACTTCACCACCAGAAGCAAGATGTTCATGATTACTGGAATGGGAATCAAGAGTCTGAGCCACAGGGATCTTTAGCTGTAATGGATTGATCATGGGATCACCAAGTCTGAAGATCCTAGGAAGTCTACTAAGGTCATATTTGACTTTTACAACAACAACAATGAAACTCCCTCTCTTGTTAACAGAGGTTTGACATGTGCCCAAAGGAAAAAAAAAAAACTGAGTTCAGGCTTCTCACCCACTTTTAAAACCTAAGTCACCCTACTTCCAGACTGCTGGGGACTGCTCTGTGTGGTTTCGGAGATTGCAGCCCTATGAGAGCAGGCTCTGAAAGGGGCTAGTAAGTCTCCCTGGAAAACCAGGTAATGCAGGTGGCAGACACGACCCGACTCTAACACCGAGGGTTCCCATGGGAATCAAGCCTGATAAATACATCATATCCTTTGAAGCTTGTTCTGCTTTGCTTTTTATGGCTCTGTTGATACAAACTGGATGTTTAAGTTCAAGGCACAAGGAGTAAACTCCTTATCTAGTGAAACATATCTTAAATACCCTCTGGCATCAGCATGACTAACAGACCCTGACCTATAACAAATCTCTGTGTTCCTTCAGTTGTTATCTATAGATAATACCTGTTTTTGTATGAGTATAGCCTTTTGACATTGATTGATGAGCTATGCATGTATACACCTACACATTCTCAATGAAAGCCATTTGGGAGAAGGGCTTGGGACATTCCCCACTAGGGGGAATCACCACCCCCTTTCCTGCCGGAACAGCAAGATTGTGTCTGGGACAACTTATTTCTCATCCATGGCAGACAGGAGGAATTCTGCAGGATGGAGTTCCTCCCATATCAGACCAGAGCCCCTTGAATGAAGGGGAGGCTGTGTGATCCAAGAAAGGACCCTGCAAAGACTTCCCCCAAATACATCCTGGATCTTCCTTCTAACTCTCATCAGAGAGACTCCATTATTTACTACAGTAAAGTGCACTGGGAACAGGGAAATATGTACATCTATGGGGGATTGTTGGATACTGGCTCTTTAATAACACTAGTTCTGAGGACCCTGAAAATGACTGTGGCTCATTAGTCAGATTGGTCAAATGATTAATGGAGATTAGACAGGAGTTCACCTCATGGTAAGGCCTGTGGAAAATGAACCTATCCCCAGGTTGTTTCCTCAGTTCCTCAGCATTGATGAAATACGTTCTCAGAAACTTGCTATGGCAGATTGTATGTTCCAAAGATGGCTGCAATGATGTCATGATTCCACTGGTGTTCTCAAATGCAACCTTGTGACTCTCCCAGTGAGAGGTAGAGTGATTCCCCACCCCTTGAATCCGGAGGGCACTGTGACTGCTTTGATCAACAGAATATGGCAAAGGGATACTGTGCCAATTTTAAGTGTAACCCTTAACTAGCTGGGCACTTCCTGCCTCTTGGAAGGCAGCTGCCTAATAAGAAGAACAACTATCTTGAGACCACCACACTGTGAGAAGCCCATGCCAATATGAGATGCTACATAAAGAGAGAGGCAAGCTGATTTGACCAATTGGTTTGACAATGAGGATTGGCTTTCCCATATAGTTGATATATTTTCCATAACCTGGATGAGCTAAAGCTGCAGCTGAAGTCCCAAGCTTTTGATGAAAATATAGTTAAAGCGTGTGATGATATAAAAATAGTGCTTTATAAATAATATCATAGTGACAAATGCCTAAAAGTATTTGCTAAACTTTTTTAAGTATAAAGGCTAAATGAGATGCCTGTTAGAGAAAGAACAAGTAAAATTAATAGTTGTATTGTAAGTCATAGCAATGTCTTCATAGTATTCTTTTAAAAATGGAGAAAGTAAATGATGCAAAGAGTAGATGGCAACTGGTATCTCAAATCATATAGTTCTAAATCTAAATCTTGCTTTTCAACAAAATTGAAACACCTATGAGCTGGGTGCTGAAACATCATTAAAAAGAACTTTTGTCAATAGATCATTAACATTTAGCACATACTTGTAAAGATTTCAACAAACTGAGTGACACAGTATATATAGCAACACTCCTTCATTCCTACATACTTCTTTATGTGAGTAAGGTTTCTCAGTACTTAATTGATAACAATGAAAAAAACAGGAATAAATTGTTGAATGGTTGCTGAACCTTGCCTCATTTTAGCAATAAGTCGTATTCATGCATGGATACATGAATTAATTTTTAAAAATCAACTCCATTCATATTACTAAGAAATGTTGTGAGAAGCCCATGCCAATATGAGGTGCTACATGGAGAAAGAGAGTGAAATTACTAAGAAATTTCAACTAGAATTTGTTTTTTATGTTTCATGATTATTTATCAATATTTATATTTTAATGTTGTTTGTTGATCGTGTAGAAATAATAACTGTAATAATTCAATCCATACAATATATTTAACAGTTGGGGATGAAATTTAAAATCCTTTTGTGTATATGTGTGTGTGTACGTATACTTATATATATATATATATTTACTGAGAAGAATAATAGAATATAAAATAAACTTGTAAAAATTACATATTTATTAGTCCAAAATCCTGTATGGAAGTTAAAGTTCAGTCAGAAAAAGGAAAAGATGTAAAGTTTATTAATGTTAAGTAGGAGCTTATTTATATATTCTTTAAATATTAATACATAAAATACATTTAAATGGCCAAGTCATGATACATTATTTTTTTTGATTGTCTAGACTTAAGAAAGTGATGGAAAAAATGATAATAATCCAGATTAAACTCAATAGTGGCTTGTATCTGTACCTATTATATTGTTAATAGAATAAAACTTTGAGGTAATATCTTTCTAATATTTGAAAACTTATCTGATTTAGTAAAACAGTTGCTCATGTCACTGATGAATAAATGAAGTTCCATTATATATCTTCATTTCTTTTACTTGTTAATGCAAACAAAATTATCATCTGATATCCATATCTGAACTACATACATTAGTTAATGGCTCACACAACTTCTTGGTTGAACTGAATAGTAATCAAGCCTTTATTTGTAGTCTGGTATTTGTCAAATGATGGTTGAACTACAACCATAGGTTGGTCAAAAAAAAAAATTAAGTAAAGCGCCAACCTTTGAGAATTTATTGGCTATATGGAATTTACAGTAAAGGACATTGTATACTTTATTATTCATTGTAAATTGTGTGCTAAACATCCTTTATATCAGTACAATTTATAATAAATACTTTTTTTTTTTTGGAGAGCTGGTTGGTAAACATTTACCAGCATACCTCTGTAGCCAGCAGGGGCCGGGCTGAAGACAATGGGAACATGGAATGAGTGACCAGGAGGGATGTTGTAAATACCTTATCATCAGTTGCACAAACAAGGACCATAGCCTATACTCATATTCTTTTTCTCACTGTATCGTGTATATATTTACACATTTTAAGTTATTGTCCTTTCTTTCCTCTTCCTTTACCTCACTATTGTACATAGATCGTGTTGGACCTTAACAAGTGATGATGACAGTAATAGATCTCCTAAGAAGTGACTGATGAAATATGGGGGTTGTTTTCTTTGGGAACAGGGTAGACTTCAGTATTTGAAGTGGGGGCATTATACATGTATATATTTTAAAAATATATATTTTTAGACATATGAGAAGATGGATTTTCAGGGATGTTTGACAGCCAAACGGCTGGAGAACTCCACCTTGCACCTTTTCCTATGTCTAGAGAATGGCCCACAGTGTAAGTCTTGGAGGGAAGAACAGTCCTGTTCCTACCAAGGAAACTAAAATATGTGCTTTTCCCAACCCTTCATGACTGAAATTTTTTTGCATTTTATCTAAACTGAGAAAAATTAAATCCTTCCACTTGGGATTCTGGATTTGGAGACAGAAATATGAAACAGTTTAGAATTCTTTGTAGCTATGGTAGCCAGCCTCCAGAGGTGACAGAGTTGTGGGCGGCATCTGAGGTTCAGAGGTTGCTTCTTTAATCAACTCTTCCTATGATGTAATTTTAGCAGTGAATTGAACTGCCTGGCTTCTTTTGTTTTCTGCTCGTTTTCAGAGCTGATTCTCCAACCTTCCTGTTAATTCTTTGAGCTGTTTCATAAATTATTGCAATAAATTCATTTTCTGCTTAAGGTGAGTTGCTTTCTGTTGTTGGAGTTAATAAATGCCCAGAAGGAAGCCTTTTAAAGGATCATGTTGTGATTCTAGAACTCAGGCATTTCCTAATGAGACCCCTGTTTAGGAGCTAAAAATCTGTTGCTGGGAAATTGAGAAGACCATAAAGGCTGCAGATAGACCAACTGCTTAGCATAATATCCATGGGAAAAAACCGAGATAAACTGCTCACAAGTCCCTACTGTTCTGATAGGCCTATTACAGGAGAAAATTATCTTGATGATAGTTAAGCCTTCATTCCAAACCATGCCTTTCATTTGACTTTTTTTTTTTTGCAGTAGTCATAGTTCTGTATCATATTTTTACAACAAGCCTGTCCAGGAATCATAATTTCTGACACCCACCAGCATTTCCATTTATTGTCTTTGAGGACTTTGTAGAAAGGAATATAATCCAAGTTGTCACCATCACAACTCATCTTTGGAAAGTCAACAGTTAGGGTAAATGTTCCAGGACTGAACTGACCACCAAAAACTCGATAGATTTTTCACCTCTCAACTTGTGGTTTGTGTTCAACAACCAAAGTTAATATCACTAAAACTGTTTATCAATGGGATAATAGCTCAAAACATGCCTTGGTAGATATATTAGTTTTCAAAATCACTACACATTTAGCAGTTTAAAACAATACAAATTAATCATTTCGTAGTTCTGTATTTTAGAAATCTGAGTAAGCTCCCCTTGTTCTCTTCCAGGTCTCCCAAGGCTGAAATTAAGGTGTTGGCTAGCCTGAGCTCTTTTTTTTTTTTTTCAGGGTTTCTGGAGAAGAATCCCGTTTTGAGCTCATTCGGGTTGTTGGCAGAATCCAGTTCCTTGTAGTTAATAGGGTCCCAGGCCCTTACTGGCTGTGGGTATCACTCACTGTGCTGCCTCCTCTCTTCATTCCTGTGCTAGTGAGCAGGGTACTTCTCCTGCTTTGAGTGTCTCTGACTTTTCCTCGGCAGCATCTTCTCTGCCTCCAGCCAGGAAAGGTTCTCTGCATTTAAGGACTCATACGTTAAATGGAACCACCCAGAAAATCCAGCATAATCTCCCTATAAGACCTATAGCATTAATTATGTCAGCAAAGCCTCTTTTGCCATGTAACAGATTTACAGGTTGCAGGGATTAGGGCATAGACATCTTTGGGGGGACAGTCTGCCTACACCACAGCAGCCCTGCCAGTCTTAGCCAAGGACTCTGAAGACCAGATTTCCTACCACTTTTAAGCTCTAGCTATGTGGGTTTCCAGGGGGCACCTAGAAGACAATGATCATTTTAATTGACAGATTCTCAGGAAATTGTATTGTGGTATGGACTGAATGTTTGCATTCCCCCAAAGTCAATATGTCGAGGCCCCTAAGTCTCCAATGTGAGAGTGAGGCCTTTCGGAGGTAATTAGGTTTAGATGAGGTCATGAGGGTGGGGTCCTCTGATGGGATTAGTGCCCATATAAGAAGACAACACCCCGGGGCTGCTTCTCTTAGCCATGTGAGGACACAGCAAGAAGGTGGCCATCTCTATGCCAGGAAGAGAGTTCTGACCAGGAACAGAATCAGCCAGCATGTTGATATGGGACTCCTTATCTTCAGAATTGCAAGCAAGAAATGTCTGTTGTTTAAGCCACCCAATCTATGGTATTTTGTTACAGCAGCCCAAACTGACTAAGATGGATAGCATTTTGTCTGCCATGTTGTGAAAGCAGAATCAATGAACTTTTCTTGTTTAGCTAAAAAAAAAAAAGATGAATATCCTGAATTAAGCTTATAAAAGAGTGAAATATCTTTGCCTTCCAAGCCTTAGCTTGTTCCTATTTCCCTGATGACCCAGAGCACAGTATCACCAGTGAAAGCAGCTAGCTGCAGCGGAGACCTTCATCCCCACTTAGAGACCTCTGACTCCAGACGTCTCTTCACATAGTCTCTGTGGAAGCACTTTGCACTGCAGATCCCTCTGTCCATTAGCTCTGCAGGGTTCAAACTTTAATAGGCATCTGGGCACAACGGGTGCCTCCCCTGCTCACAGCAGTGAAAGGGAAAATGCCCTAAGGCAGTGCTTCTCCAACATCACTTTGCCAATATCCAGAGCTCTTGAAAAAAGTACCCATGCCCAGGCTCCTACACCCAGAGGTTCTGGTTCAATTGCTCTAGAGTGGGGCCCGAGTATCTATATTTAAACACACACACACACACACACACACACACACACACACACACACACACTTTCTAGCTGCTTTTAATGTGCATCCAGGGTCGAGAGAAGCACTGCTTTAAGACAAAGAGCTGCAGGTTGTCCTTGGGTGGCTCTGTTTAATAGATGACTACATTCAAGCTGTCAGGAACTATGACATTATCCACGTTGAAAGAACAAGAGGGAAGGAATAATTGTCAAAGCCTGACATTTAGGCAGTGAGCACAAAATATATCAACACTTCTGTTATTTTGTATGCAACTCTGCTTCTCTTAAGAGGAGGCATTACCTGGGATAGGAACTCTGCTGATGGACTGAGAACGGCCTGAACATAACTGAGGTAAAGAGACAGCAGAACACCTTGTTCGGCGTGAAGAGGGCACCCCTGTGCCATCGGCTGGGAACTGGGCATTAATTAAGACAGGCTGACATAACAGAAAACTCATCAACTGTTGCCTCTGATGTCTGGTATAAAGTAGTTTAGTTAACCTTGTAAGGACTCAAAACAGGCCACAAATGAGAGAAGCAATTCTCTTGTTACCAAACTTACTGAAAGAGAATTAGGAAGACAGTCTCAAGAATGATAATAATAACAGCTAATATTTTTTTGAGAATTAACTGCCATAACAATTTACTACAACCTTTCAGACAACACAATGTATTATCTTATCTTACAGTTTTGTAGGTGAGGACTCTCCTACAAAACACAATGTATTATCTTACAGTTTTGTAGGTGAGGACTCTGGCACAGCTCCCACCAGGCTAAAAGGAAAGTGTTGGCAGTGCTGGGTTCCCTTCCAGAAGCTCTGGGGAGGAACCTGCTTGGAGCTTATCAAGTTTGGAGGCGGAATTCAGTTCCCAGGGGTTGTAGGGCTGGTGGCCTGCTTCCTCAATGACTGTCAGCTGAGGCAGTTCAAAGCTTTAAGGGCCTTCTGCATTCCCTGGTTCAAAACCTCCTTTCTCTGTCAACAAAGCCGGCAATGGCAAATCAAGTCCCTCAACACTTTGACTCTCTCCTGCTTCTTCTTCCATCATCACGTGTCTCTGACCACCTCTTCTACCTTCCCTTCCGATTTAAGGAACCAGGTGATTACATTGGGCCCACTTGGGAATCCAGCAGGCTCTCCCTGTCTAAGGTCCATAACCTTAATTCCATCAGCAAAATTCCTTTTGTCATTTAATGTGATACTTTCACAGATTGCAGGGAATAAGACAAGAATATTTTCAGGTCACTGTTCTGCCTACCACAGAACTTAGCAGGTTTTCTTCCTACTTCTGTGATTAGTCATTTTCATTCTTTTAGCCCAGCTGCTCTTCGTCTAATCCAACACCGCGTTGTCTTTTCTTGGAGCTCAGTCCCACCCCCATTCCTCCTCCCTAAACTTTGTTCCCAGGTGACGTCTTCCATTCCCCAGGCCTTAAATAGTGTCTGTATGCAGCATCTCAAATTAACATCTTCTCTTCTGTGCCTCAGAATCTTTCGCCCAATGGCTTAGGTGTTTCATATGCATCTTCACAATTATTGAACTCTTGGTTTCCTTTCCCCACTTCCAACCCATTTCAAACTCCTCTTCCCCTTGCCCTAATGATAGCATCATTGCTTGTTTGATTACGCCCAACACTTGGGATTCATCCCATTTGGTTCCCTCTCCCTCATTCACTTAATCATCTCCAAGCCCTGCTGTATCCCAAATCCTTTTTCACTTTCCCTTTACTGCATAGCCACAGTAACTAGACTGAACCAGGCCACCCTGAGTTCTTCATTAAATGCACTGCTCCTTGCTACAGTGAAATAGATCTTTTACAAAGTTTAATTGGAAGCAGCAATGCCACAATGCAAAGAGGTTATTTCTGGATGGCGGAAATGTGGGTGGCTGGTATTTTCTTCCTGGCACTTTTTTGCACTTTAAACATTTCCATAGAAAACTTAAAACAAAATGTTCCAAAAAACAAAAACAAAATGTTACCTTCTCAGAACAGCTCCCCCTCCCTACATTAGTCTCTCTAATAGCATCTGTTATTTTCCTCTCTTCATCTTTATCACACTTTACAGTGGTTATACATTTTATTTGTTTGCTGCTTTATTGTTTCTCTAGCTAGCTATAAGGCTGTGAGTGCATTGCCATATTTATTGTGTTGATGACTGTATATACCCAGACCCCAGGCCTATGCCTAATACAAAGTAAAGGTTTAATTGAACCAGGTATTCCTCATTACTTGAATTTTTTTGGTCCAACTACTCATTAAAATGACTTGCAGAAATGTTTATTCCAGATTGTCTGAACCAAAAACCTGCTATTGCAAATTAGCAAGCAAACACCAGAAAGCCTGTTTAAGTTGTGAGTCCAGGTAAGAGGATGTGTACCATATTACAATTCTATTTCAGTTGCTTCCTGCTAAAGATACATGCTGTTTAAACGTGTGCTGTCAACAGGGAGAATCAGCGTTCCCAGACATTAAGTGAAAATGTCATCTTCTTGGAAAGTGGTACTCACTGAGCTTCATGTTCATCATCATTTGAACATGAACACGAAGAAGAGGATCCATGTACTGATTCCTCAAAAGAAATTGTAGCTCACACCCTCAAAAACACTGCTGCAGTGAGTGTGATCATGAGATCGAAGGAAGCATGGTGCTCCAGGAACGCAATGACAAGTCCTATCTTATGCTATCTGGAGCCGTATAACCTTAAGCAAAGAGAATATGAACAGATGCTCACTTTGAGAGCTTTTCTTCCCTTCACATTGTTTTATCCACAGCTTCAGATGACAGTTCAGAACCACACCCACTTTTGGAGTCATGAATGCCAATCAGAGAAAGCTGTCCCCCAGTTCCTTGTATTTGGATTTGTAGATTGTGAGGCATCTACCTTTCCACTCAATCTTCCACTCACTCCCAAACCCCAGCCATGACTGAAGCTTCCAGCTCTTCCATGTGGCCACTAGACGGCTCAGACAACTTTTCCATTGGCCAATAACTATTATTTGAAAATTAGGTAGTTGAGGTTTTAAATGTTTTTACATTATATAGAGATCCTTGCTAGATGGTTATAGAGGGCTTTGGTAGTATTTCAGTAGTATTTGAAAAAACTGGTTGCGGCTTTTAGATGAGCTTCCTTCATCTGCGTATTTGCTATCCAACATGTTTTCAGGAATAGATTAGATTCAGATAGCAATGGAGTTCTGCATTCATATAATGAATATTCAGAGTTTCAGAGGCATCGGCCAAGAATTCCTTCTAAGCATTAAGAGCCTGTCTGGTTGAAGGCTTTCCCTTTTCATGTCTTGCTTGTAGCTGCCTCATGACGGACAAGTACATGGGCCAAAGGGGGAAAACCATGGGGTAGCAGGATGAAATACTTGGGGAAATAGGTAGAGATTTTGGATGTTAACAAAAAAAAGAGGTCAAGGAAACACTGAGGGAAAAGTCAAGGCTATTTGGAATGTCAGCTTGAATTCTCATTCCAAAAAGTAATGATGGAGAGAGAATGGCAATTTGCAACCAGAAATGATATAAACCAGATTCTTCAAATAACCTATTTCTGCAGCTCACCATTAACCACAGACAGTCAAGGACAGGTCTAAAGGAAAACAGAGTACCACATGGCAACTTTCCATGTGCAGAAGCCATTAACAGAGTCTATATTCAAACCTCCCATTTGTCACAGCAGTCATAAATCAGTTCACTGATTATGTTTAAAGGCAGTCAAACAACACAGAATGATCCAAGAAGAGAATTTCTTGTGGATACAGGTGATCTAGAAAATCAGCTTTACCTTTCTGTTCAAATACACAGAGTTCAAAACACGCACATGCTTCCCTTAACTCTGAGAAAAATCTCTGTAAGAGTAACTTACAACTGCCTATCCAGTAAAGGTAAATTACATCTGGTCTGGAATACTCACAAAAGGACCCCACATATGTAACATAGTGTACAGAGAATTTCAGGCAGAATAAATGCTTTTTAATTAGGCATTTATAAAGCTTGGTCAGGGCATTTATTCCATGAGTATACATGCAGCCCTGAATTGTTTCAGAATTCACTCAGTATATACTGAGTTACTGAAAGGAACCAATGTTAGGTAGCAGCTAGGAATGCATGGCCAGAGGGGAAATGAAGGCAGGGCCTTTATTTTACAGTATAATAAAGAACTTAACACAGGAGGCTAGAAGCAAAGGAAGACATGTCTCACCAACTAACTCAGCAGTCCTGAGCTCGGTTTTGTAAGATTGCCAGGTGCTCTGAGCATCACAAGCAAAACAGCACAGGAGGAGGGGAGAGTCCTTGAGACTGTGCTGGGGAAAGGGGCTCCTGTAACAATCTTACTAAGATTGCTGGATGTCCTGAACGTCATAAGCAGGAATTGTACAAGAAGAGGGGTAGTCCTTGAGATTCTATGCTGGGAAAGGGAGCTTCTGTAACAATTTCACTAAGACAAAGAACCTTTACTAACTGAGAAAGAAAGCCTTTGTGGCAGTACATTGTTCCCAAAGGGGGGTGGGAAGAAGAGGGAACCTAGAAGCCGGCTGAGGTCTATAAGGTCTCAACCCCAATAGCTGACGTACTTAGATTAGTTAAGTAGCCATTTGTAGCCTTGGCTCAAGTGTATAGAATAGGCTTAATAACAAACTACAAACAACTTTCTTTCCTCTAATTATGGGATATTTAGAACAGCTAGGTGCCCGCCTGCAGCTTTGTGCTTGCTTGTATTTCATAAATAAACTTGCTATCATATTTCCATTCTACGTGTTTGTCTCTCACTTGAATTATTCTCTTGTGGATGAGACAAGAACTGAGGCAGGGGAGAAAGGCCTCCTGACTTGGGTCTCTTTCTCCCTATCTGTAACACCAAGAGTAACTTTGAAGTGGAGATTATGCTGTTCAGCGACTGTACCAATAGCTGTAGGGAATGAGGTAATGTGATACAATACTCTTTGTTTCTCTCTACCTGCAAAGTCTATTTGTTCTAAGGTTTCTGGATGTGGGTGGAGGTTAGTGCTGTCATAACAACTGAGGCCACATGTCTTGATATTAACATGTTATTTTTTCCCTGGATATATACAATGGAGGCAGATGATTCCACAAAATTATTACATGAAACTATTGTATAAAGCAATCCAATTCTTATTACAGAGCAATCACCATTTTGTTCTATTAAAATAAACCTAACTCTATTCATAGGCACAGAATTTTTCTATCTGCACAGTTACCCTTAAATTATTTCCCTTATTTGGAATATCTTCCACTTTTTTCTAAAAACAGGTACATCTTCTCTTTCAAATCCTTTTAAAACTTTTTCTTAAAATCTTCCCACACTAAAGTTATCTGGTTTGGTCTTGTCAAAACATACTTATTCAGCATTCACCATGAGGTGGGTGCTGAGCTAGTCTCCAGGATGGGTTGGAAAAGTCCAATGATCAGCTAGATTGGGGGAGACAGATAATTTAGCAAGAGTCACAGGATGTAATGAGACTCAGATCTAAGCAGCACAGGGACTGTGGGAGCACTTCAAAAATGCACTTAATTCCATGGAGTCTAGGATTTCTACTGATGTCCCAGAGTGTTCTTAGTATCTATTCTGAAGACAAGACACCAAATGCTCCACATTCTAAGGTCCAGGAATTTTCACAAGCTATGGACAGCTACCTCAGAATTTGCTTACGGACATCAGTTCAGACTCACTCTATACCCCAAGTGTGTATAAGATAACCAAAAGTGAGAGATGTTGGGGGTCTTTTGGGTTAGCACAGCGCTCAGAAAGAGATGCTAGTTTCTGTCCTCTGTGTATATTGAAGCCAAAAGAATTACTTGAACATGAGTGTTGGCAGGAAATTTGGACTGACATTTCATCTCTGGTTGGAGTAGCTTAGCTATTGGGCTTATCAATCAGCCCCTGGCTTCCCTGAACAAGGAAGAGCAAAGACAATAGGAAAAAGGTGACAGGGCTAAAAAAGGACAGGGTAGTAGACCTGCTTGCTTATTTACAATTTAGGGTAGGAAACAATTTAGAGACTCCTGTGGGTTGACTGGACATCTTGGAAAGTAGCTGGGCTTGAGCAATGTTTTTTTCTGGTCTCCCCCACCAAAGGGGTGCCCTGCAGTAAGAGGCTTAAGGGGTACACTTTATTTGTGGTGGTGAGGGGTGGGAGTGGAAGTGGTCGAGGTGAAGACTGGTCTGTCAGGGTATGGGAAAGTGCAGTGGGGAAGGCCCACACTGGTCCTCTGAAGGACCCACATAATGCTGTATGAGACTCAGCTTGAGAGGAGCCTACTGAAATGAACAAATGTTGTTGGCCTGCCAGTGCTGGCTAGGGAAGCAGGGAAAACCAAAGAAGAGGAATGTCACCTTAATCAATACAAAGAAGGGACATCTGCTGATTCCTTCACCTTTCCTCTGCCCTAACAACTTGGAGAAATTAGTCTCTACAACAGGGAGGAAGGGAAAGTGTAATAAGAGACTATGCACCAAGCTGGGCATAGAGAAATCAAATGAATTTTAAATTGACCTTGAGATTGAAATTTGAGAATGAAGAGGACTAAATATTTAAGCTGAATGGAAATTGTTCTGATAATCAAAAGTGACTGGTCAAGATGTTTTTAAGGAGAATGGGGAGGCAGTAATTGGACAAAAACCAGAGAAATAGATACTCCCTAACAAACCAGCTCCATCTTTTATGGGAAGTGGTGCCTTGTGATAAGTGTTAGTCCTGCTTATTGATAATCCTGGGTTTTGTCTCTCTCGGCACTTGGAAAGATTTTACATTTCTATCCCCTTGATGTTAGGCAGGGCCTTGGCCTGGTGACTATTCTGCCAATGGGTTGTGATTGCAATTGACACCTGTCACTCCTAGGCCAGAACAAACCCTGGTTGGTGAGAGACTCAGCTCTCCTTTCCCCTGGCTGCAGTGACTGTGGAAGCCCATGCTGACACAGGTGCAGCCTTGAGTCTGCCCAAGGAGGAGGACTGCACTGGAGAGTGGGCTAGGCCTGCGAAGGACTCGGAAATTGAAACAAACTCTCATTGTTTTAAGCTACTGAGATGGGATGTTTGTTACTGCAGCATGACCTACCCTAACCTGGCTGATCTATAATTAACTGAGACCCGAAAGTCAGCTGGTGGAAGGAGGAAGTGAGAAGAGTGCTGCAAACAGTGGAGGTAGTATGTGGGAAATCTAGGAGGCAAGCAAGAGAATGGTACATTCTGTGACCAGAGGAAAGTACATGGTGGGCATGGGTGGTTTGGAGAGATGAGGCACCAGGAAACAGATTATAAATAACCCTCGCCAGCTATATTTCAGAGTTTGGGCAATTTTTACATCATGATTTCTGTAAGGGCCAGGCTACAATTTATCCTCCCCAGTGAACTCACTGTGGTACAGTGTGGGACAAGCAGGCAGCAAATGCTGTAGATGGCTTGGCTCCCAAATTGAATCCTAACATTCAGTTTTTTCATGCATAAAATTTTACTCTCCTTAGTAATTCTTTTTAGGGTTCAAGGAAGGGTATCAGAGATATTTGAAAATTGGATATTAATAAACATAAAGTGGCTTGCCAACTAATAGAGACTTCATGAACATTTATCAAATGAATCAAAGCATGAATAAATAGCAGGCTGTTTTAATACAGACACTAAGCTGAATGCATCTCTTGGTTTCACGAATACAAGTGGAGAAATCTCCATTATTTTGATTTTGATTAATGGCTCCAACACTGCCTATTAAAGCATGGCCCACATACTATATACATGCTCCAATAATTCATGAAGTTCATAAGAGATTAATAAACTATACCACATCAACATCACCATTTGTTGAAACATCAAATTATGTTGCAAAATTATGCAATGTAATTTTGCATAATTGTATTGAATTGCTCATCACTGCAGTTGATATTCGTAATTTCATCAGATTTCATATTCTGTTGACCTTCATACCCTGGTTTGTGAAATTACCTCATCCTCTAAACAAATATTAATGAGCAAGCTTTATCCCTTCAACCTGGAAGTATTACTCAAACCCACAAAAGCTAAAAATACAGAATTGGCCTTTTAAGTATCATGAGCACCAGATGCACGAAGAAAAAAAAAAATTAGGCCCATGGCTGAGAAATTTTATATACATTTAAAAGTAGAAACTAGAAAGGAGAAAATGTCAACAGAGTGATTATTACACAAAGTTTCATGATGCAAGCTATTTGTGATGCTGCCCCTAAAACTCCTGACCCTGGAATCAATTTCTAAATCAATTGGAAACCAACCTCATCCAGAGTGCAACTCATACATTCTCATTCAGAACAGGCTGGTATCTTTCCATTGTTCTTGAAACATCCTCCTGGGGATAATGTTCCTGGATGTGGAAAAGGGAAAAAGGACAATGGAAAGATACCATTGTCTTGTCTTCTGCCCAGGACAGTTTTTAAGAGATACTTATCTTCCTCATGGTTCAAACCAGTCACCCATGTGAATTTTTTGCTATTTTTTTCTTTAACTTTTTTTCATTTTATTTATTTATCTTTAAAGGGGAAGGGAAGGAGAGAGGGAGAGAGGGAGAGAGGGAGAGAAATATCAGTGTATGGTTGCCTCTTGTGCGTCCCTTGCTGGGAACTGGCCTGAAACCCAGGCATGTGCCCTGACTGGGAATCGAACCGCGATCTTTTGGTTCACAGGCCCGTGCTCAATCCACTGAGCTACACCAGCCAGGGCTTTTCTTTAACTTTTTAAATGGACATAATTAAAATATGTACCAGACAGAATAGCATAATGGACCCCCACATACCCAACCCTCAGCTTTACCATTACCAACTCATAGCTGATCTTATTGCATTTATATACCCATTCAGAGCTCCTTTCCCATAAAATTTTGAAGTGAATTCCATTTAATTTGTAAATATTTCAGAGTGTAGAAGGTCCTTATTTTTGGATAAGAAATTCACCACTTTTCCTCCCAATTCTCTCAGATGGGGACAATAGCAAGTTACCTGGTGGTACCAAAGAGTCTGCTCTTTGCAGACTATTCTAAGGCACAAGGTTTACCGTACTACCCATGTGACCCATCTCAGGAACTCTAATCTTACTTGGCAGGCAGGAAAAATGATGACCCACATGCATCATTCAACCAGTCTCAGAACTCTGCTGGTCCATGGCAGAATCATTGTGGACCAAAATGCTTTTCATCAACTGCATGTTTTTACTTATTTTTCTCCCTAGTTATATCTCTGTTATTGATTTTTCTGCTTAATTCACTGTAGTCTGAGAGCTTTCTCTGTATGATTTCAGTCCTTAATTTATTGTGACATGTTTATGCTCTGGAATATTGGTCTATTTCATTTAACACCCATGAGATTTCCACAGGTGTTGTACAAAAGTCAATTAGGTCATGTTAGTTAATAATGTAAAGGTTTCCCCCACTATCCAAAAGTAGAATGTTCCTATGAAATCTTTCCTAAGCTGAAATGGTATAAAGCAAAGAAGCAATTACCATTAATTGATATGGAAAAATTTTGAGTGTTCCCAGACCCCCAAAATAATCCACCAAATCATGCTGAACAACACATAAAGCTTAAAATAATATTAAAATATAGTAAGCACAGGGATGATATGATAAATACACAGTCTGTATGAAATAAAAATGATGTATGCATAGTGTAATTTCACTTACCAGAATTGGGAAGGCACAGCATGCTGGAAGGCTGGGAGGTGGTGTTGATGGTGTGTAAGGCTCAGTCACCAGAGGCTGGAATGGTGGAAGGTACAGGAAACTGGGGTATAGAAGAGAGAGGAACAGGGTCATCTATTAACATCTAGTCGCCTAAATCCATCATGTAGGCAGGTCACTAGTGCCTACACCTTCTTCAGGTCTACAGGCCTTGAGGTCTAAGGTTGATTATCATTGTCTGCTATGGCTGATGTGAAAGGCTTGAAATACAACAGTATGATTCACTGCTTAGTGTCGAACATTTTTCTATCATACATTTCTTTGTAGGTACTCAAAACATCCTGCAAACCTGCCTGTATAAAGAAGAATGTGCCCTTTCAAAATTAAAGTTACACTTTTCTGCAATCATTGCAGCAATGTCAATTGTAGTGAAAATCTCACAAAAATGCTTCATGTTCAGTTCCTGGATGACTTAACCCATCAATCTACTCAAGCAATATACTTTTCATTTTACACATTACTAGATGCTAAGAGACCACTTTGCTACTAACAGAATAGTTATCAATAGTAACTTTGGCAGCTTTCAAGATTCTTTCTCCCTGGGTGTAAATAGTATGAATAGTGATAGGCAAATTCGTCATGCACACAGTGCCTTTATTTTATTCACTAACATAGAAATGCTTAATTACATCTAGTTTATGCTAAGTGTAACACCCTTACAAGCTTTCTTAGGCTTTTCTGAAATCTTAGGACACATGTTGCTAACATAGACACAAAATAAATTGAGATGAAGCACAGCTGCTCACAGACACAGTTCAAAGTGATGATGGCTGGATGCTTAGCTGTTGAGTATAGGTCTTGGAAAGGAACTTGGTAGCAGGTCCACTCTCACTGCTGGAGTGCATGCTACTTCTATAACAGTTGGTTCACTGCAAAGCAAATACTGAACACTATTTTGGCTTTGTAAAGCAAAATTTCTCTTCTGATTTCCTTTAGTTAGCAAAAACAGGTACTGATGTAGGTCTTTCATAAAAGTGAAGTGGCATAAAGTGAACTTTTGAAAAGTGGGGGATATGTGTATTTAAGTTTGTTATATCTCTACTGATTTCTTCCTACCCATTTTAGCAATTGAGAAAGAAGTTTAAATTTGTGCAACAAAGATTATTGCTCTATCTCTACTTTTTGTTCTGTCAAGTTTTCCTTTATGTATTTTAAAGCTATGTTACTAAAGATGTAGTCATGTTTAGATTATGCTTTCTTGTTGTGATACTCTTTTTTTAAAGATTTTATTTACTTATTTTTAGAGATAGGGGAAGGGAGGGAGAAAGAGAAGGAGAGAATCATCAATGTGTGGTTGCTTCTTGCACACCCCCTGCTGGGGACCTGGCCTGCAACCCAGGCATGTGCTCTGACTGGGAATCAAACTGGCAGCCCTTTGGTTCACAGACTGGCGCTCAATCAACTGAGCCACATCAGCCAGGGTGTGATAATTCTTTTATCATTACAGTTTGTCCTCTTTTTCTCTAGTAATAATTCTCTCCTTAAGGACTATTGCCTGGCATTCATATGCCCAGGGAGTTTTCTTTTCAGTATATCTTTGCCATTCTTTTATTTTGAATTTCTCATATGGTACCAGTTTGTCCCATAAATGCTAAATTTGATCATTTGTTTAAGGTGGGGTCTATCATATCACTCTAGTGTACAGATACATTTTCCCCTTTGAAATTAATAAGTAATCTGTGAGGTGATACTTTGAGATTATATGAATATCTTGTTACCCAACAACATTTCACTCATTGGTTTTAGTGCCCATTGATGACTTTTGTGTAAACTGATTATTACATTATTAGTTGTAAAATGGTGAGTTTTGAATTCATTCTATATGTCTAAGCTGACATTCCTTTCTAAAGAGCTCCCTGCTCACACCTTTATATATAGTATGACTGTGGACTCATTGATATCCTTGTGTTATAATCCATTAGCATCATTACTCATTGAGATCCTCAAATTATCCCAAATTTGGCCAGGGGGAGTCCCTTCCAGCCAGCCCATGCCCTTGCTTTCTGCACCCAAGGGTGCTCCAGGTTCACCTTGCACCACACATGCCCCATGCCTGGAATGAACCATTTTTCCAAGGAGGGTGGTGGTCCCCATGGTGGTGTCCAGCAGTCACTAGTGCACAGAGTTTCCAAGGCTCAGGGGTAGCACTGATGATGTCTGTAAGGTTCCTGCATTGGGGTATGATTTGGGGTATCTGTCCTGATTGCAGAGCCTCCTAAGCCTTATTTTCTGGCCCTACTAGGGTTTTCATGAGCTACTGGATACCATTTCATCATTCCTTGTGCATTTAAATGAACCAGAATGACTGTTGCTTGTAGCCAAGAAACTTGACCGATACAAGTACCAAATGATTCACATAATAAGGCTGAACTTTCTGTTCCTTGGGTGGCTGTGGATAATTCAGAGACTGTGTAGAAGCATCAAGTGATAATGGCTCACAAGTGCAGACTCGATAAAAATGAATTTAATAGCACTTTTCAGTTCTATGGTACCTTAAGCATCATCTTTAATACCCTGACATGTTTGAAAGACATTATTTTCCTCACTTGAAAGATAGGAATTTGAAATAAATGTTATAAGAACATGTATTAGAACTGAATTGTTTGAAGATAAAAGGTATGCTGAAAACTCAAGTAAAAAAAATCGAAAAATATATCCAAATAAAATTTTTTGGAAGTCACATCAAGAAGCTAAATCAACAAGAGCATCCCAATGTTACTATTAAAAGCTAGAACTGTCTTAATTGCGCTGACTGGCAATTTATCTGCAGAAAGTTATACATTGAGTTCATGAAGCTGTTCCAGCAATGATTTAAAAACCTGTAGTGAGAATGTAGTATGAAGAGTATGGAGTAAAAAGAAACAGGTATAAATTACTGAGGTAGAATGTTAATTTTAAATAATGGTGATTTGTCACAGCCAATTGAATAAAAATCTGATCTACATTAACTTTACTCTTTCTTTGTAAACTCCCTATAACTACTCTTGACATTCTGACATGCTTTGTCTTGGCTCAGTGATCTTCCATCAGGGTAAACTGCCTGGAGGTGGAGTGTATAGTATATGCTAATCCAAGTGTATTAGTCATCACTTGGTGTATAACAAATTACCCCATGTGTTAGTGGCTTAAAACAACACACATTTATGATTTTACACTTTTTGTGTGTCAGGAGTGTGGGCATGGCTTCATGGTCTTTTAGGAAGTTTCAATCAAGGTATTGGCAGCACAGGGTTTGCAGTCTCTTCTGGACATGTGTTAGGGGAAGTGCACTCTGTGGTTGGCAGGGTTCTGTTCCAGGCTGGCTGTTGGCTGAGGCTACTCTCAGCATCTCCAACATGGCCACTTACTCCAAACTGCAAACTGAAAAGTCCATAGATATTAGCAAGACATAAATCACAATCATTTGTAACCTAATCATGAAAGTGAAATTCCATCACCTCTGCCATATTTTTGTGGTTAGAAGTAAGGCAGAGGTCCCACCCATAACTCAAGGTCAGAGGATTGTACAAAGGCATGCACACCAGGAGGAGGGGAACATTGAGGGTCATCTTAGAAAGAAGCCTAGCACACCAAGGACAGTTCTGAATGGAGCGCTGAGACAGTCCTTCAAAATTGGGATGTTCCCAGTAAGATGGAAAACAAATCTTCAGAATACTATGATCCAAGGTATCTGGGGCAGGGCAGGGGAGAGTAATGGGGGAAAAGTGGGGACAACTGTAGTTGAACAACATTAAAAAAATTAAAAAACATAATATTGGGATCCAAGGTATCTGAATCATTCTTCCTTGACTTTCTAAAAAGTGAGTGCTTTGAGGAAATGGACTGCTGAACATTTTTGTTGTTTATTTTTGAGGACAGATATTTCTTAAAACATACATTTACACAAGTCAATCATCATTTAAAAACAAATAGTTTAGGATGAACATTTTGTTCATTCCAGGACCATATGTACAGGAACATAGGGGAGAATAGAGAAATATCTTGGATTATGTTTTGCTGCATTGAAATGTAAAATATTCATTAGCTTAAAAACATTGTCACTGATCCTCCTGGGACTCCTTCCCGCCATCCCACCACCCCATGTTGTGTTTTTTATTTTCATATTTTCCTGTTAACTAACACCTAAAATTTCCCCTGATGAAGGGCTTTGTACCTTATCAGGAACTTCTTTCATTAGGTAAATTCTTTGCTTTTACCCTTTGAAATATTCCACACACTTTTCCTAAGCCATGTTATGTTTTTCTTTTCTTTTATGATGTTATTTCTCTTTGAAGGGATAAGCCCTACCACTGTGAGTTATGGAAGGTGCCAGAAGGAAAGAAATGACCTCCAAAATCTGGAAGGATGCTTTATCTGGTTGGGTGGGAAATGTAAGCCTCTGGTGGGGAGGGTGTCAGGGAAATAAGTTCCCCTCATCCTAGGGAACTGTCCCCACTCTACTATTAGCACACAAGGGGCCAGTGGTAGTGGTGCTCAGGTGGCTAGAACTGGGGGCTTCAGGGACACATGGGAGAAGTTGGGAAACACAGAGCCTGGGGCAGGAGCACCAGGAACATCAGAAATCCATCTTAGGAGGAGCTCAGGGAGGGTCAGTTGTAAGACTTCACAGGTCAGCTATCACAGAGTAGGATCAGAAGGCTGTAAACCACAAGTGAGAAAAGAATAATATAACCATCAGACACTGGAAAGTGGTGAAAGAGACGTGTGAGGTAGTGTGAAGTATGAGTACCCTTATTGTTCGTAGCAGGGAGTCAATACTGCTATAATTGGAAAAGGTAGTTAAAAATTCCAACTCTAACCACTTAATGATAGTTTGGAATCTTTTTTCTTAAACTCAAGAGTCTCTTAGGAAATAATATCATGTTGTGAATAAATATTGATTTGGAATTCTTTAGTTTCACTTTGATTTAGATTTTTTCCCATGGTGCTCAAGTAAAATTAAAAGTACCATTTTAATTAAAACCACATTGAACTATTTTATTCTTTTTTATTTTTAATTTTTCTTTATTTTTATTTTAATTGTTGTTCAACTACAGTTTTCTGCCTTTTGAACTATTTTATTCTTATTTTAATTAAGAAATAGCATTTTCTTAAAAGTCTACCTATTTGTGTATGCTTATCTGCCCACTTATCTTCTTGTATGACCCTAGGTTGTTGTCTGGAACTCTTGTAATATCACTGAAAATTGCTTCTGGATCTTGTTTTGTGGGTGAATGTTAACTTAACTTTGTACAATCTGGAAATAAATATGCCAAGATATTAACAGTTGATGCTGAATGCATAAATGTGGACAATTTTTATTTTCTCTTTACCCCTCCTTATTTTGTTTTGTTTCAATTTTAAAAAACAGTTGTGTGAGTGTGTATGTGTGTGTGTGTTGTCAAAGACATGGAAGCTTTTGATCTTTTCTTCTCCCAAAGGGCAATTGTGAAGAACAGGACCACTATTAAGAGACGGGTTGTAAAATGTTTTTAGTTTGCAAAAACAATTTTCATAATGAAAGGCTGGGGATGAGTCTATGACACAGCCTCCTTTAAACTATTTGTGCAAAATCCTGAGGGAGGCTATGGGTAAGTTTTATGGGACAGGAGTGTAAATAATTAACTGTTCAAGTGTTGCTTCTCATCAGTGAATCACACACTGGGTATGTGACTCACTCAATATGCTTCCCCTGGCAAGCAGACAGCCACCTGGGGTATTAACCCAGTGATGCTCCAAGGATTTGAGCATATTGACTTAGAACCAATCATCTGGACATGCTTCTATTTACCTATGAAGATGAAGTGGCCTTAAGTTTTGTTTTTAAAGTTACCCTTTGAGGTTCATACCTATAAAAGTTGAACATATTCAGATGTAAGCCTTGTGTAAATTTTAAATATTCCTCTTGTAAAAACTAAGTAAATGTCAACTCAGAATTTTCTGGTATTGTAACATTTTCTTTGGAGAAATGTTAAGCTTATCATAAAAGAAATTCTCATGAGAAGAAAAACCCAACTCTGTACTTTTTTAAAAGGCCACTGAACGCTGTGAGGGGCCTTTTGGCTTTAACAGATTTTAGGGCATAACAATTGAGAAAGAACCCCTTATTCATGTTTCCAGTTTAATGCATCACTCCACTATGGAAGAATAAATCAGTTAATAAATAAATAAAATGCATCAAACAAATAGAAATTTATTTTGCAAGATCCCAAGACTCAAATCAAAGGAACAGCAGATTCATTCATGATAGCTGATTGAGGGTTGACTAAATGACCAAAATATTTGGAAATTTAAAATATCGCCAGGAGAGACACCAAGGAGCTGTAGTCTGGGAAGCCATCACTACTGTCATCTAATCAGAATGTTGGACCTGGAAGGGCCTCCAGCTGAATAACAAAGGATGAGAAGCTGCTCCTAGTTGCCAACAGAAGGGAAGACTTTGGACAGGCTGTCCTTTGAGCAAGGCCTTGTGGGAAATCTTGGGTTTCCATATAATGGGCCATAAGTTTCCAAAGTAGAGGAATACCTCTTATTTCCTCTTTGGTAGAAGAAAGTGGTTGTGGCAATCCAGATATCCAGCAGTTTTGAGCAACTCAGTCTCAGCTTTAAATGCAACAAAAAGCAGTGAAGCAAGACCCAACTGGATGGTTCTGGGGGCTGATTTCCTCCCTACTTGCAGGAGTTTAGGGATAATCTGGCTCAGTCAGTCTAGTTAGCTCAATGAAAGGACAGGCTGATACCAGCTACTGGGTCTGAAGGCTTCCTCTTTCTTTCTTTTTTAATATTTTATCATTTATACTATTATAGTTGTGCCACTTCCCCCTGTTCGACCCCCTCCACCCAGCCTGCCCTCTAGTTCCATAGTCAGTCTGCACACCATTGTCCATGTCCATAGGTCTGAAGGCTTCCTCTTTCCAACAAGGCCACTCATCTACCTAGGAAGCTTCCACTATATTACATAGTTGCATTGGTGTCCTGTGGCCTCCTGACGCAAGAAATACACCATGTGGGCATCCTGGGGAGGGAAGGGCCCTGTCTACTGGAATGCTGGCCATGGTAAACATGGGGATACTGCAACTTTGGGGGGCCTGCACATGCTTTACTACTCCTCTTTGATGCCTTTTCCCTCAATAAAAACTAATTTTTTATTGCACCATGTGTCACTAGTGGTGCGTATCCTGACAATGGTCAGAAACTTGATTTTTATTTCTAGAGGTTCATCTCACATATACATTTATTCATACCATGAAGTAAACGGTGCTTATCTGAGTGTACAGCAATGTTCCATGTTCCCATCTAACAAAGCTTGCTTAAATTTATGGACAGCCTGATGTTCCATCTGATGGATAATCTAAGTAAAGCTGGTTAATGATGACCATGAGCAGCCTCAGGACTTGAAGGTTTCAAAGCTTTATTTCTTTTATCAGCACATTCCAGGCTGGTTGCTCACAAAAGTATGACCAGCTAAATTTTCCAAAAGTCTAGTCAAAGAAACTGTCTCTAAATATTATAACTATACTTTAAATTTTTCTAATTTGTTATAGTCATATAAAAGCAAGATTCTTTCTATTATTGATTATATTTTTAATATACAATTTATAATTTTCTCCCCCAAATAAAAGGAATACTTGTCATTGTAGAGAATTTGGTATATGTAGAAAAATATAAAGAGAAAAAATATCCCTTGTAATACTTCCCTAGAATTAATCACTCTTTTCATTTTAATGTATATCCCTCTAGTCTTTTTTTCCCCTCACTTTTCTAGTGCATACAGATTTAATTAGACTAATACTATAATTACTTTTTGTAGCCTGATTCTTTCATTTGATAATAATGTATATGGGCATTTTCAACATTATTAAACATTCTTCTAAAGCAATTTTAAGCTCTGGCTGATGTGACTCAGTGGATTGACTGCCAGCCTGCAAACCAAAAGGTCACCAGTTTGATTCCCAGTCAGGGCACATACTTGGGTTGCTGGCCTTTTCCTCAGTAGGGGGTGCGCAAGAGGCAACCACACATAGATGTTTCTCTCTCTCTTTCTCCTTCCCTTCTCCTCTCTCTGAAAATAAATAAATAAAATCTTTAAAAAAATAAAATAATTTTAAAAGTTGTCTAGTATTCTACCATTTGGATCTTTCTTGAACTTCACATATTTGAAAAAATGTTTATAAATAGTATGATAATAAACATTCTTATATGTAAATCTTGTATACTCATCTGATTATTTAATTCAGTTAAAAGGGTATGTATATCTATATACATTTACTTGAGAATATCCCCATGACATATGACTAAGGGAAAATTTTAGCTTCTAAATAGCACATGATATGACCTTACCCATGGAAAATTTCTTAACTTAAATTCACATGAATATGTATATGCTCCATTAAGAAACAACCACCAGTGATAGTGATGGTTGTTACTGAAGGAAGGAGTGTCAGGTGTTTTTGCCTTCTTCATTATTTCTATCTGTTTTGGTCAAAAGTTTGAAATTTCTATATGTTTGAAAAGAGATAGGAAATATTAACAACCTAGTTTATTTAAGGGGAAAATGTGATATGAGATCTGTCTGGAAAGAGTCCAGCCATTGTTAATTTGTTAATATAATGAGAATGGTTTGCATGACATTGATGTGACCTGGCAGCCAAGGAGAGTGACTGGAAGGCAAATTCACTGGAGTGAACAATGACAACTTCACTGTACTAGTCAGTGGGGGTGGTAGATGCTGTTGAGTGAGCATGTGTACTGTATGGCTGTCACATTTAAAATGACTGAGTGAGCAGAGCAATGAATCTGCACCAAATTTTTCATTAAGCTTGAACATTCCTCCACAGAAACTATTCCAATGATTCAGAAGCCTGTAGCTATGGGCAACTGGTGGCAGCTTCATCCTGACAATGCACCCACTCATGCATCATATCTTGTGCAGAGTTTTTGGCAAGACATCAAATCACTCAGATTTGGTGCCCTGTGACTTCTGGGTTTTCCCAAAACTAAAATTGCCTTTGAAAGGGAAGAGATGTCCAACCATCAGTGAGATTCAGGAACATCTGAGACAGCAGCTGATGGCAATTGGGAGAATTGTGTGACATCCTGAGGTGCCTACTTCGAAGGGGACAGAGGTGTCATTGTCCTATGTACCATGTTTCTTGTATCTTCTTCAATAAATGTCTCCATTTTTCATTGTACATGGCTGGATACCTTCTGGACAGACCTTGTACGTTAGAAGAAATGCTAACAGTGTTTACTGTATGTTATTATGCAATAAGGCAATTTTAAAAAATGTTTCATGTCCATAATCTGAACACTGAAATAGAGGGTCATTACCAGGCCACTACAGCTTCAGGTGAATCCTCCAATTTACAGCCACAGCTTATATGATGTACTGTGTTTACAATGTCAATTTGTAAAAGTATTCGATGTTTACTCTCTATTAAACATCTATACTACTCAAACACATTCCCCAAGGATTTGTGGCTGAAAGAAGTATTTTGCAAAATTCCTTTGTGCTGTTTATTTTTTAAATTATATTTCATTGTTTATGCTATTACAGTTGTCCCAAATTTCCCCCTTTGTCCCTCTCCACCCTGCCCCCTACTCCCTCAGGCAATCCTCACACCATTGTCCATGTCCAGGGGTCGCACATATGTGTTCTTTGGCTACTCTATTCCCTATGCTGTACTTTACATCCTCATGACTATTCTGAATACTACTCAGCAGAAAGAAAGAAGGAGCTCCTACCCTCATGACAGCATGGATGGATCTGGAGAGCATTATGCTAAGTGAAATAAGCCAGGTGGTGAGGGACAAATATGATACCATATGATCTCACCTATAACAGAAACCTAATGAACAAAATAAACTAATGAGCAAAATAGAATCATGGGCATGGAAACATGGAATAGACTGACAATGACCAGAGGAGAAAGGTGAGGAGCATAGTGGTGGAGAGAATGGGAAGGGACTAGTTAGAGAACATGTGTGTGCTGTTTATTTCAATCAGAGAATATGATTGCAAGGATAATCTCACTTGTTGTTTTTCTTGTTACAGCTCTCCCCAACACATTGCAGAATTCTACTCCAGGGGGTTCTGGAAACCTGAGTTCCAGGCTGCACTCTGTCCCTAAGTAACTGTTAGTACTTTTGAGCAAGTGTTATGAGGGGGATCCTGGGTAAAATCCCATTACATGGCATGAACTGGTCCCTCCCATGTAATGATTTCTCCTTCCTAGAGGAACATAAATTACTAATAAATGGTGGCTTAATAAGTTATACTGTACCAATCACTCCTTGCTGTTAAATACCATAGTTTAAGAGTAGCTCTATGCTTTTCTATAAGATATTTGTGTATTTGCACTGAGGGAGAATGAACAACATAGGTAAACACCTGAATGAAAGTCATTTTTCTAGGTTCGTGTATATTTCCCTGAAGTATTTAGGATATCTATCTATGTTTACTTTTATAATGTATCAAATGCTGTGATGAATTAACATGCTCCTCACCTATGTACTTAATCAGGCCCTATATACTTGTAGGATGAGAAAGCTGAAACTGAGAAGACATGTAAATTGTCCTAAGTTAAATGGCTTGAGGATGGTAGGGCCAGGATTTGAACTTGGGCATGTTGCTTCCAGAGCTCACACTTTTAACACTGTACTAAATGTATCTCTTTCTGCAGGTAAAGGCCCACAGGTGTGAGTTGCTGATGTAGCCAACTGGTTGCTAGGCTCAGAGGAATAAGAAATACCAATGAGGGAGACAGGGACAGACTGGGATGAGAAAGAGCAGGGCAGGTCCATGCAGTCACCCTAAGTCCTATTTGGACAGGAGTATGCCCAGGGGTTGCCATTCTTCAGCAGCATTGGTCTACAATGTCCACCTGAAAGGTGGGGGTTGGAGGATACTGGTTGATCATTGCTAGGGACAGAGAAGGAGTGAAAGGATGTTCCAACTGCCCTCACAGCACCTTTTAACTTGTCCTGGGATTTGTCTATTTACTGAACTTTGGCCATTACATCAATATATCTGGGTCATTAGTGCTTAACCATGCAGCCACTCAGGACAAGTCTGCTCACTGCTTAGTGGACAACAGGTCTACCCAGCACTTGTTGTTAAGCATTATCTGGGAAAAAGGTGTCTGATCTTTAGGATATCATTAATACCTGAGATTGCTGGGACCACAGATATCTGTTCAGTCTTCTCCCGGAGCAAGAATGTTGGGCTCTTAGAGCCTTCTGAATTGTAAGCAGATGTTGCTGAGCTTCTGTTAGTCTAACGTCAGCACAGCAGATTCAGTGACTTCCCCCCCCCCACACCCTTGGTTCCTTTCACCATTTTTTTGCCCACTTGCTTCTGGTGGGAATGCTTTCATTCCCAATATTCAGCACCTGCATCTCCTTGCTGGAGGCTTGCCCCTGGCTGCTAGCACCTGCTATGCCTGTGTGAAGAGAGAGCTGGAGGTGTCTCCATGAGTAACTTTTGACCAATGACTGACAGTCCAGGAGTAGCAACACTCTAGTCCCTGTACTCTTGATGGGGACAGCTCTGAGAGGTGACTTCCACTATCCCCAGAACTCCCTCAGAACCAAGCCCAAGTTATCCTCTGTGGGCTTTGCTGGCTGCTGCACCCCTACTTGGCCTCCTTCCCTTCCCAGGCCCTCTTCACTTCTACTTTAGTGGTTTTTCCTGCAATACTTCTTCCAGAATTACTTCCATGCACTGGGAATGCATTCAAAACTGAGATCATTTCTAAGTCTGCCCTGGTGTTTACTTTCTGCCAGACTCCTACATTTCTTCCGCCCAGCGCAGGCTCTATCAGTCAGGGACTTATGTATAAAAATGCCTTGCAGGCTTCTCTGAGTATGAAAGTGCAGGCCAAAGACACGTTCCGGGAACAAGCAAGGATATATGCATTCTCCACCTCTATTTACCACGGAACTGGAAGTTCTAGCCAGAGCAGTTAGGCGAGAAAAAGAAATGAAAGGCATCCAAATCGGAAAGAAAGAAGTAAAATTATTTGTGTTCACAGATGACATAATCTAAAAGTCTAAAGATTTTACAGGCATACACACACACAGGTAGAACTAATAAATGCATCCAGCAAAATTGCAAGATACAAAATCAGCAGGCAAAAATCAGTTGCATTTCTATACACTAATGTCAAATCATCCAAAAAAGAAATAAACAAAAACAATTTCACTTATAGCAGCATTAAAAATAATAAAATACTTAGGAATTAACTAAGTTGGAAAAAGATTTGTAAACTGAAAACTACAAAACACTGCTGAAAGAAACTAAATAAGACACAAATAAATGGAAAGACATCATGTGTTTATGGATTGGAAGACTTAATATTATTAAAATGTCTATACTACCAAAAGCCACCTATCGACTCAATGCAATTCCTACCAAAAATCTCAGCCATGGTTATTGAAAAATAGAAAACTTTATCATAGAATTCATATAGAATCTCAAGGGACCTCAAATAGCCAAAACAATTTTGAAAAAGAACAAAATTGGAAGGTTCACACCTCCAAGCTTTAAAACTTACAGCAAAGCTTTGGTAAAATCAAAATAGTGTGCCACTGGCATAAAGACAAACATAAACACAATAGGAATGGAATAGAGAGCCCATAAGCAAGCCCTTGCATATACGGTCAAATGATGTTTAGCAAGGGTGCCAAGACCATTCAACGGGGTGTGGACAATATTTCAACAAATGGTGCTGGGAGAAACCTGGCTAGTCACATGCAAAAGAATGAAGTTGGACCCTTATCTTATATCATATACAAAAAGTAACTCAAAATGGATCAAACACCTAAATGTAAGAGCTAAAATTATAAAACTCTTAGAAGAATACATAGGGAAAAATCTTCATGATTTTAGATTGTGGCATCAAAAGGCACTATTATCAGAGTAAAAGGCAACCCACAGAATGGAAAAGAATGTTTTCTAATCATGTATCTGACAAAGAATTTAATATTCAGAAATATAAAGTACGCCTACAGCTCAACAACAAAAAAATCAAGCAACTCAATTCTAAAATGGACAAAGGATTTGAATAGAGATTTCTCCAAACAATATATATAAATGGCCGATAAGCACATGGCAAGATGCTCAACATGACTAATCATGAGGGAGACGCAAATCAAAATCACAATAAGATACCACCTCATACCCATTGGGATGGCTACTATGAAAAACCAGAAAACAAGTGCTGGTGAGGATATGGAGAAACTGAAACACTTGTGCACCTCTTGGGGTGGATATAAAATGGTATAGCCACTGTGGAAAACAGTATGGTGGCTTCTCAAAAAATTAAACATAAGATTAGCATATGATCCAGCAATTTCACTTCTGGTTATATACATAAAAGACCTGAAATTAAAGACTTGAAGACATATTTGTACCTATGTTCATAGCAGCATCATTCACAACAGCCAAAGGAGGAAACAACCCAAATGACCATCCGTGGATGATGACTGGATAAACAAAACGTTGTCTATTCATACAATGGAATACTATTGATCCTTAAAAAGGAAGGAAAAACTGACATGCTACAACATGGATGAGCCTTGAGGGCATTATGTTAAGTAAGTTGACACAAAAGGATGAATAGTATGTGATTCCACTTATATGAGGTAACTGCAATAGTCAAATTCATAGAGACAGAGAGTAGAATAGTGATTGGCAGGAGATGGGGAGTTATTGTTTAATGAATAGAGAGTTTCTGTTTGAGATGATAAAAAAAGTTCTGGAGATGGATGGTGGTGATGGTGGTTTAACAATGTGAATGTATTTAGTGTCACTGAATGGTACACTTAAAACCTGTTGAAATGATAAATTTCAAGTTATGTATGCTTTAATACACACATACCATTTTCAGATTTGGCCAGGCAAAACTGCCCAGGAAAAAAAAGATATTTGAAGTGTTCTGAATAATGAAATGGCATATATCAAACTATTTGGGGTTCTTGGAGCATACAGGGAGTAGTAGTTCTGTGGTGACACAGAAGAGAAAGGAAGGAGATAGGTCAGCAACATGGCATACTGGCCCCTGGAAGGATGAGCTGACAGGTGGGCAATTTTAAAAACAGGAACAGCTATGGGTTATATCAGCTACTCTATGCTTTGCTTCTCTGTGCATGTCCTACTCAAGGCTTCAGTAAAAGTTTTTGTAGTCTCTCACAGGTTGCATGAGAAATCAAGGGGCAGTACTTTGCTTCATGTGTGGGTGGGTGCTGGGGGCAGAGTGGAGAACAACCTCAAGAAGCAAAGCGTGAGTGAGAGATGAAAGCATCAGCAGAAGTAAGAATTGAAACAAGGAGTTCTAGGACGGTTGTAAGTCCCTTAAATTTACTAAAAGTTATTGGGGCAATACTGGGTATTCTCACCATCTTTGCGAAGGGGACTGGTGCCATTTTTACTGAACAAGTAAAGGAAGCTGAAAGCTTCAGTGCCATCAGGGTGTCTAAGGTTGGTGTTATGCTTACGGCCCCTGGGATGGTGGTGAGCAGCACTCCTACAGTGGGCAGGCTCTGGAAACACTGCTCTTGCCCGTGTCCTCATATTCTGGTGGAATGTGTTCTTTGGAGGGTGATAGGGGGAGGGCAGATCTGACTGCTTTAGTGGGAAATGTCTCCTGCTTAGAGTTCAAACTGAGGCTTCCCGAGTGATTACATTAAACGTTGCTCAGAGAACAGTTACTTGTTTAATGACCATTTCTTGCCCAATGACTGCATAGGTAACTCTTAGTACACACTTTTGTAGACTCTTTCTTAACAAATGGACAAATCCCACAAGATTTTTGAGGCTGTTAAGATTATTACTACCTTTAAGAAGATTACAAGCAGATGATAGCACATTACTCTGTAAACGCCCCTCATTAGCAAAATGTTGTGTAGAATTTTTCCCTGTTAATCACTAACCAGCATCATTAGAAAGAGGTTCTGAAAACAGCATAAGTAATTGGCACAGTTAACATGTTGGCCATGTCTCAGACACAGGGTAAGTTCAGGAAAGAATGTAATATCTCTACAGAAGAGTATTGCTGTTGTTTTAAAGCATCTGAAGCCCCAGGTTCTACAACTCCTTAAACAGGCATGGATGATTGAAGAAATTTACTAACACCCCAAAGGGGTTTTATGATTTTCTCTCTGGTGGTGCTCAGAAGACATGTGTGACTTGTCCCAGTGTATGACTCGGTTAGTACTGTGAAGCCATTTTGAAAGGTGCATGAGATTCTAATGTTGATGTCAGTGTTGTTCCATCCTTCTGCAGAAGTTCCAACTGTCGAGTCATACGTTTGGTTGTCTGAACACCTCTGTAAATGGATGACAGCTAGTCCTTTGGGGTCAGATACTAAGAACCAACCCACTTCCTCATGGGCTGATTTGGACCTGGTGACCTAAACTGACATGGTCTGATCCACCTTCCTCTGGGAAACAGGTCAGCCAGTCCCAGCCTGGACCTCAGCGACAGTCACTTGGGAGCTGGCACTAGATTCTTTTACTTAGGCAGTTTATTGTCTAATGACGTTGGAGATGCAAAGGCCTCATGAAAGGAATAAAGACAGCTCAATTTTCTTGGAAATCTAGAAGACATATTGAAGCACCAACATGATATGAACTCCAGTAAGGCTTTAGCTCTTCCAGGGCAGGGTCTCTGAGTGATTTGCTCATCACTGCACCCTCTGTGCCTAGCACATACCTAGAACACATTCATTTTTGAATGAATGAAGTGAAATTCTACAAGTGGTTTTTGAACTTCAGGGCAGTGCTTTGCAAACCTTAGTGTGCATCAGAATCTCCTAGAGGGCTTGATAAAACACAAAGAGTTGGGTCCCTTAAATTTCTGATTCAGCTGCAGGTCAGGGACTGGGCCTGAAGTTTTACATTTCTAACAAGTTCTCAGGCAAGGCTGCTGCTGGTTAGCTGACCACAACTGTAAGCAGCAGCTCTTTAGAGTGAGTGAGAAGCAGCTGGGAATCTTGTTAAAAAGGTTGACCCCTGCACTCAAGCCCAGAGATTCTGATTCAGTTCGTCTGGGGCATGGCCCAGGAACCTGCATTTTAACCAACTCTGCAGATTCTGGTGCTGGTTGTCTCCAAGCACACAGTCAGAACCACAAATGGTTTGCATTTCTCTTATTGAGAATGGTATCAGAGTCCCCAAATGCCCCTTTGGAAACTGAGTCAGGTGAAAAGCTCAGTGGCAGCCAAACCCTAGCAAGCCACATGCATGAACACTGATGAAAGGGAGACCTTGAGTGTGAGCTGTTGCAGAGTGAAGAAATGAACATGAGGCCATACCATGTAGGAAGCAGAAATATTAGAAAAAAGTAGCTAGGCACAGCTTCAAGCCATGTGAAGTATGGATGGAAGGTGGAGATGGGTTGGAGTAGTAGGCAGCCACCCATCGGAGGTGGGGGGCATGATACCAAAGAACCAAATGGATCCCCCAGAACAAAGACTTTAGGTAAAGCTCACATTTAGATGGCACCTGCAGCTGGGACTTCAGGGGCCAGTGGCTTTGAGCTGTGGCATGCTAAGTTTGAAAGAACCTTGAAATTCATTTAGGTCTCCACAAGAGCCCTGAAAGCCCCCAGGAGTGGAGGGAAGATGCTCAACTTCAGCATCAGGCTGTCTTGACTTCCAGGCCCCTCTGCCACTGGGCACATAGCTATCCATAGCACATCTGCTGTTCTCTGTGCATCTCTGCAAGTGGGTGATGGATAGCCTTTTGGGGACGTAACATGTGCTACCTCTTTCTGAGAAACCTGCCAGCTGTGTGTCTTGGGCTGAGTTCCCCAGAAGCAGGCAGGGATTCCTTCTGAGATGAAGGTTCCTGTGGAAGCCATTTATCAGGAAGTGTTTCTAGAAAACATAGCTGTGTGTATGGTGGGTGAGACTGGGATGGCAAGGGGGTCAAGCAAGTGAGTGACACTAAACAAGGTCCCACAGAAAGAAACCATGGCTCAGTCCCATAGGGGAGCACCTGGGAAGGCAGCTGCCACTCTGCTTGTCAGTTGTTGGGTGAGGGTGGTCCCTGGGATTGCAGGTGCTTTTGCTTTTGTTCACATGCACAAGCAAGGTGGGCTCCAGGCGCCCAGAGGTGTCTGCCCACAAGGGGACACAGGTGCTGTCTGCTGGGAGTGAAAGTGACTGGTATCAACACGCACAGGTGATGTCTGACAGTGTGCTAAACTGTATCACTTTGGGGGCCTTATCTTCTCCCAGCCTCAGTTAACTCTTCTTATGGCCTGCCACTTTCTGCTTCTACTTGTATGGTTTCTTTCAAGACTCTAAATTGCTAGAAGGTCCTTATTTGTGCTGTAGCAAAATTTCTCTTTGTAATATCCACATACTAGCCCTGAGTGTATCCTCTGTGACCACAAGACCACCTCTGTCCACTTCTGAAAGTTGAAAATAGTGATCATTTAACTCTCAGAGGGTTCTTTTCTCTTAGCCTAGAAACTCCAGCCCCTTCACCTGCTCCCTACATGAGAAAAAAAAAAATGTTTCCAGACCCCACCCCACTTCTGGCTTGCCTCTCAAAATGTGGTATCCAGATAGGAAATTGAGGCTACAGGTACCATCTGATCTGAGTGTTGTTTGGGAAAATGTGTTGGTTACCAATGATCTACTATTAGTGATATCATGTTGTGGGGGTACAGAAGGTCAAACAAGTCCACAATCTAGTTTTGTTAATATGACCAGCCATGCGACATGGGGAAAGGCCACTAATTTTCTCTATCTGAGCCTGCAACCTCTAACCTTTTGGAGCTAGTAAGCTGCCTCTTTTTTGGAGGGAAAATGTTGACATGACACCTGTAACGAGTCATTACTGAGGATAGTAAATTCAGGATATAGCAGAAATTACTAACAATTCTCTGTCACACTTTTCAGTGCATCAGAACCACCAGGATGGCTCGTTAAAGCAGATTGATGGGCTCCACTCTCAGAGTTTCTGATGTGGTAGGTTTGAAGAGAGGCCAAGAATTTACACTTCTTAAGAGACTCACAGATGATGCTGCAGGGGACCACTGAAAACAACTGCTCTGTTAAATTCCCTGGCTGCTTAGGCTCTGGTGGTATGAGTGTTCAGAATGCTTTAGCCAGAGGAGGGAGAAGAAGGAAAAACTCGCATGTGTTGTGGGTACCTGAGCCAGGAGCAGTCATATATATAATTTTAACAATGCTATTAGTGTAGAGTCAGTACACTCCTTTTTAAAATAATAAAATGACACTCATAGGATTTAAGTCACCTACTTAAAGTCACATGGGGCAGATCTGAAATTTAAGCCCAGGTCTGGCTGACCCCTAAGCCCAGTCCTTCCTCACCCACCACTCTGCTCCTTAGGCTGTCAGCTGGGCCGAAATGTCAAAATCACTCATGATTAAAACTCTCTCTCCCCTTGAAACCCTTTTGCTTGAACTGCATATCACAAAGAAAAAATACATTTCACATACATGAGAAAAGGTCTTGGAAGAGGGTGAAAATAACGTGGGATTTGTTCTCTACCACATGTCTGTTATTGTTTGTAGTAACATTTTCACAATTAGCTTACTTAATGTGTCAATTTCTAATAACAGGCTCTCCATGAAGGTCACCAGAAGCTATGTGTTGGAAAGAAGCATAAAGGAGCCAGTAATGATAGACAAAGAGTTGACCTGCCAAAAACTGTATCCTAATTATCAAACAGGCACATTTTAGAGTTTTATGGTTTTGAGAAAAAAATCCCCAATGCTATTATTATATACAGTATTTTTTGTTCCTCAAAAGTGTATTACAACATGGATGAAACTTGAAAATATTATTCTAAGTCAAAGCCAGTCACAAAAGATCATGTATTTATTGTATGATTCCATTTATATGAAGTATCTAGAATCTTTAAAAATAGAAAGTAGATTCATGGTTGCTTAGGGCTTGTGGGGCTGGTAATGATAGTTAAAGGATACGTACGGGGTCTCTTTTTGAGGTGATGAAAATATTCCAGAGTTAGGCTCTGGTGATGGCTGTACAACTCTGTAAATATACTAAGTACTGAACAGTATACTTCAAATGGGTGAATTGTATGGTATGTGGATTATATCTCAATAAAGCTATTACCAAAAAAATCACATTTGCAAAAAGTATTTTAAGTGCCCATTATACAAGTACATTTGTATTTTTGTATTTTTTTCAAGTCATACAATTATTTTAGAGTTGTGAACCATGGAATTTAGGTTTAGCCAGGTAGGGCCAATTCAGGGAAAGTGCCATGGCAAACTACAAGTGCTACTCTTATGTGGGAGGTAAGGTGGGTGCTTGGAGGTTTTTAGTTTTATGTTCTGTCACAGGAGGTACAGATATATGTAAGGGATCATTGACAGCAGGTCGCAGACCTGATAAAGGATGGGGGCGCGGTTCAGGACAAACTGTGGGGTCCCAAAAAGCATGCTAGAATGTGAAGCTGGGTCTTCAGCAGAAGCCCAGCCATCCAAACTGAGGCATGCAGGGGCTGCTGGGTCATCTGGGGCCCTGTGTCTGACTGGGTGCTGAGAGCCACATGGAGCTGGTCTAGGTAAAGGACTTGGGCTGCACATTGCAGAGCAGCACCAAGTTGCAATGGTGGCTGGATGAGGTGGTCTGGCCTTTTCAGAAGAGTTGATTCCACCTAGATTCCCTAGTTAAGGGCCACCCACAGTCACCCACTTGATTTCTAGGCATGTTAATTCAGGGCTTTACCAGGATGTGTCTTTAACCCCCACCGTGTGAAGGGAAGAGAACCAGAGAGAAGGACTTAATTGTCCTAGCCAAGTTCCTCTTAACCCTTCACTCCTCCTACTGATGTTGTCGTTCCCTTTATTGTTTAACTCAACATTACTTGAGCTCAAGACCGTGAGAGGGGCTAGGGATACAAAGACCAAGAAAAATGCCTTGCCCTTAAGAGGCTGATAGTCTAAAGAGGGAGGGGAACTCATAAAGATCATTTTCTTTTTTTAAAATGTATTTATTTTTAGTGAGAGGGGAAGGGAGGGGGAAAGAGTGAGAACTATTAATGTGAGAAACATCGATCGGTTGCCTCTCTCATGCGCCCAGACCAGGGATGGAACCGGAAACGTAGGTATGTGACCTGGAATTGAACCAGGACCTTTCTTTCTGTGGGACAACACCCAACTGAGCTACACTGGTCAGGGCAAAGATCATTTTCAATGTAATGATCCAATCCTGTCACATCTATACATCACCTTGCATTTAAGTTGGATTGTGGGGCCTGCTTCTAGGGGACCCAACTTAAGACACACCCTTACCACAACAACTAAAAAAAGGACAGACTGAAATGTTATTCAACATACTTAATACTGCATAGAAATTAAAGTATTGGTAATTTCCATAAACATTATTCAAAGGACAAGAATGCTCTTGGATGAACTGATAGTTATATTTTCTAAACAAGACCTTGTAAACACATCCAATATGCAAAATTCTTCAGTTAACACAGTAGTTCATATCCTCAATGGCAAAACATATTAAGGTACCATATTGGGCCAGCAATGAACACATACTTGTTATGTAAAATTGGATTCTTGATGTCAAAGTTTAAAGTCTTCCCCAGCATCTTTATTCTCAAATGTGACATTTTGGATTTAACCTGAATGAATGGTGATGCACAGGTCTGATTTAATTTTTTGATTAAAAATATGCTGTTTAAATAGCTGTATTTACCTGGCTGGTGTGGCTCAGTGGACTGAGCACAGGCTGTGAACCAAAGGGTCACTGGTTCGATTCCCAGTCAGGGCACATGCCTGGGTTGTGGGCCAGGTCCCCAGTGGGGGCCACATGAGAGGCAACCACACACTGATGTTTCTCTCCTTCTCTTTCTCCCTCCCTTCCCCTTTCTAAAAATAAATAAATAAAATAAAAAATAGGCGTATTTAAACTTTATCACTTTGAAATTTGGTTTTAGTAAATTGTGTTGTACAATTTTATTTTTATCATACATGAAATCACATAATGTAGTGGGGTTGGGGGAGGCCCTGGAATCCAGTCCAGACTCTGTGACTCAATATCCAAGTCACCCAAACTGTATTCTCTCTGGGGCTCATTTGCCACACTTGTTTTAAAAGAAAAACAAGAAATAGCAGAGTAAAGGGAGAGGATTTAGCTAAATTATCTCAAATATCCCTTATAGCAAAATTCTTTTGGGTTGAGTAAAGGCCATTTAATTTAACCATATGTGTTTATGCACAGTGAACCAGACTGGTATTTTATTTTTGAACTAAGAATGTTAGTACTCAAAAAGAAAAATCAACCATGAACCCATCTGTAGCTCTAACATTAGGAATTCAAATTGGAGTATATTTAGCCTCTGGAATTTAAAGCAAGCCCTTAACCTGAGCCTCTGCCTGCATTTTATAATTTGGCTAATTTGTCATAAAGTAGTTTCATCTTTGACAAGAAGGCAAAATCATTTTACTAATATTTTTATGCACTTCCAGAATTACTTCTAATTGGAGACCTTGTAAGTACTGATGGCATACCAGGCAGAAATGATAGAATTTTATCCTTCCTTGGGCTTTTTTTTTTCTATGAAATGTAACCCCAACTATTAGAAATGAAAGTTATTTCAGACACCCTCAAAAGGTTCACTTAAAACAGACTGCCAGAAGGCTTGCATGACAAAATAGGAAAATTCATTCTAAATGAAAGCAAAACTCAGAGTAGCCTCCAAATTGGCAAGAGAAGTTATAGCGATCATTTAGTTATTTAAGAGCAGAATGAAGGGCATGGAGAAATGTTTTTCTAATGTCTCAAGATTGGGGTGGTTTTAGCCATCGTTTCTTTGCTGGGTGCATCTTATAAAAATATATTTATGAGGAGGGGCCCTACAAATCTCCAGCCTGTACAGAGCTTTGCAAACTTTCTGCCCATTATCTCGTTATGGTATTGGAGGTGTAGCAGGCTAAGTCATTAGACAGGACCTGGAAAACCAGGGAGAGAAACTGGAACGAATTATTTTCTTAAAGCAAGTGGTCAAAGGCAGAAAACTCGTCACCTAGAATTTCCTTGTCCACTCTGCCAAGGGATGGGCTGGTCTGGGTCCAAGAACAGGAAGGGAGAACTCAGCTGAAGTTGGGGAACAGAAATGGGGGCAAATTCCCAAAAGCAGAATCTGAGACAAAGGGGAAAGGCCTACAGTAAGACAGCATTTCTCAAGGTGAATCCAGGTGAGGGGCGTGTTTACCTAGCGCCGCTGGCTGGAAGCCCGGATTTGCCTGGGCACGGTTCCCGCCAGTGGCTCCTCTGCCCACAGCAGCCTCTTGGGTGTCAGCGAGCAAAATCGCCGCTTAATCCCCGCTCCCGCTGGATTAATTAGGGCCTCCTTAAAACAAAAAATTGGGCGCCGAAGACTTCTTTCCTGGAATACCGGGTGGTCGACACTCCTCCAGCTCAGCCGGACGCCCCTCGCCAGGCACTATTAGACACAGGGTCCCGGGAGACTTGAGCGCCTCTCCCTAAACCTCAGCCGGGTCTCAGGACCTCCTGGTGATCGGCGGCTCTCCGGGTCAACGGAGTCAGGTTCCAGGCCGGTCACTTTCCTCCTGTGTCCCAGCCCTCAGTTCGGGGCTAGCGGCCGGGTTGAGGGGCGGGGCGCGCAGGGGAGGCCGAGGCCGAGCGCTATTCCTGTCGCTGTGAGCTACCGGCTTGTTATGTGCAGCACCCAATCATGCCTCCGACCGGCCGCGTTGACCTGCACCCCCCACCCCCGCCCTAATCCCCCAGGCTTTGATTTGATCCTCCGCGCAGAATAAGCTCACCACCACCAGCCCCGTAGCCAGTTGTCCCAGGCCCTCGCGGGTGCCCGCAGAACCCGTCATCCTTGTCCACCCTCCGGAGGTCGGAGCCCTCGCTTCATACTCCCTGGACGCCCCGAGGCAGGCCACATCTGCGCATCTCGGTAGTCGGAGATCCAGCACCCCCGGGAGTCGGTCTACACGCAAGTCGGCCCTTCCAGGTGATGGTGTGAGGCCTCTGCGGCCCCTGGCGCACAGGTGTGGGCTCCCTAAACTGGGCCGGGGAGGGGGCTTTGGGCAGCGTGCTGGCAACCTCCGCAGCCGCAGAAAGCAAACCTTGCACCCCCTCGGAAGACTCCAAGCACCGTACCCTCCACTACCAGGGGCTTCTGGAAGCCGTTCCCCAAACGAATTGGCTCTGAGAGGGATACTCGGACCTGTGAACCTGGATGGAGCCCTCCAGTTTAAGCTGAGCAGGGAAAAAAAAAATGGGCCTCTGCTAGGGCCCCCGAGTCTCGTGCATACTGCCTGAAGATGCCTCCGGAGGCGCCTGGCTGGCCCCATCCACCGCCCGGCCGCTTCCCGCCCTGGGCAACATGAGTTACTTCCTGTCTTACTGCAAAGCTCATGGAGGCGCGCTGCTCACCGGCTACCAGGCCTTGCGTGCCGAGGGCTTCCTGTGCGACGTCACTTTGGAGGCCGAGGGCACCGAGTTCCCGGCGCACAGGTCTCTGCTCGCATGTTCCAGCGACTATTTCAGGGCCCTGTTCAAGAGCCACACCCAGGAATCCCGGGCACCCGTGATCCACCTGCACGTGCCATCGGCGGCTGGCCTGCAGCGTCTGCTGGACTTTATCTACACCGCCTGGTTGCCGCTGTCTATGGACACCGTAGAAGATACCCTGGAGGCCGCCAGCTACCTGCAGGTCACCGAGGCCCTGGGATTGTGCGGCCGCTACCTGCAGCGCTTGCTGGCCCCGGAGAACTGTTGCTTCGCCGCTAACGTGGCGACGCGTTTCGGTCTGGCGCATACGCTGGACGCAGCTGAGCGCTATATCGTGCGTCACCTGCAGGAGTTGTTGGCTCGGGGTGCGGATCCCGTGGGGCTGTTGGAGCTTAACCCTGCGTCACTGAGGGCCGTGCTGGGTGCTCCCGACGTGGCGCGGGTGCAAGAGGCCCAGCTGCTGGGCTTGGCTCTCGCCTGGCTGCGACAGGAACCCAAGGCCGAACGCTTGGCCCACTGCACCGCGCTGCTGGAGCGCGTCCGCTTCGGCCTGGTGCCTGCCGACGTGCTGCGGCGCGTGTACTCGGGTTCCGGCCTCGAGCTGCCTGCCCGTGTCAAAGGCCTCATCATCCAGGCCCTCAACTACCATACGGCGCCCTCCCGCCAGCCGCTCGTGCAGGGCGAGCAGACCAGCGTCCGGAGCCCGCAAACCCGCATCTTATTGGTCGGGGGACGCAGGGCCCGGGTGGCGGTGACAGAAGAGGTTGCAGTCCCCCAGGGGGCAGCCAGGGGCAGGGGCGCCGTAGTGGTGCCAGAGGAGGATGAAGAGGAGCAGTTGCAGGAGGAAGAAGAGGAGGACGTCGAGTGGGAGCTCACCCAGGACGTGGTGGCTTTCGACGTGTACAATCACCGCTGGCGAAGCCTCACGCGGCTCCCAGAACCACTACTGGGGCACAGTGTGTGCGTTGCGGGCAACTTCCTTTTCGTCCTGGGCGGGGAGAGCCCTTCCAGCTGCACCTCCTCTACCCAGACTGACGGCCGGTGGGCAGTCACTGGCCAAGTACACCGTTACGACCCACGCTTCCACGCTTGGACGACGGTGCCCGATATGCGGGAGGCGAGGGCCCACTTCTGGTGCGGCGCCGTGTGTGAGGGGCTGCTGGCCGTCGGGGGCCTGGGTGCGGACGGCGAGGCTCTGGCCTCGGTGGAGATGTACGACTTGCGCTGGGACCGCTGGACTGCGGCTGGGGTGCTGCCGCGGGCTCTGCACGGTCACGCAGGGGCTGTCGGGGACCACGGCGTCGTGTATATCTCCGGGGGCAAGTCAGGGAGAGGCGAGGGCAGCGCGAGCAGCCTCAAGGAGTTGTACTCCCTGGGCCCCGGGGAGCAGGTCTGGAGCAAGAGAGCGCCTATGGGCACGGCCCGCTTTGGGCACCACATGGCTGCACTTCGCGGTGCGGTGTTTGCCTTTCTGGGACGCTATGAGCCCTTCTCTGAGATTGAACGCTACGACCCCGGTACCGACCAATGGACTCGGCTGCGGCCGCTGCCCTACGACCGATTCTGCTATGGACTGGCAGTGGTGGAGGAGACAGCGCTGCTGCTGGGGGGCGTCAAGTGGCGGGACTCGCGCCAGGTGCCTACCCGCAACGTGGTAGGCTATGACCTCGACCTGGACCGCTGGGAGGACATCAGCTGCGCGCTGCCCTGGGCCTGGTGTGGCCTGCAGTGCGCAGTGCTGCAGCTGGCTGAGGGTGGGGATGAGGAGAGGGAGGGAGAGAGCAGAGAGGCTCCAGATTTAGTGTTGGACTTAATGGGTTAGGGCGTCTCAGGTCAAGGGACGAGAAAATCGTGCTCAAGCGGAGCAACTGTGGGCTTTTCCTAAGCACGAGACTGGGCACTGAGTGGCCTCTGAAGGTTAAGGAGGCAATAAGGGTTTGGTCAAACAGGCACATTTCCCTTTTAGCTGAGAAGGGAAGACAGCAGGGGTCAAATAGAAGGATACACGAATCAGCTTCAGTGAGCTGGGCATTGGTAGAAATTCTCATTGCTGGGCTAGAGATGGACTTCCAAAAATAAAATATGACCTTATTTTCCTTCATATTGTTAAAGTGCTTCCCTAGGTGCTAAACAGTGATTACGTTTGTGCCAAACAAATGGCCAAAAAAATGTACCATAAGAAGTTATGTATAAAACCCAGAAAATTATTAGCTATAAATGCTGTAATAAATAGTCCTAGAAGACGGCATTATCTGAATAAATAGTGAAGGGAAAGTGCCTTGGTTAAATAGCAGGAAATCATTATAAGGAGAAGTATGATTTTATGGTTCAGAACCTGCTTCTATTCTGGTTTAATATGAATTTGGAGCATGAAAGGGGAAAAGATCTCTAAGAAAGCATCTTTAATTTTTAAATAAAAAGAACCTGAGCTAAGTTTTTCTGTCTCTCATCCTTACTTACCCCTGTCTGCATTTTTCCTGACTTTAGGCACCACACTGCTTTTAAGTTATATTTCAGCAACCTTAGCCATAATAATCAGTCTTGTTGGTTAAGTGGAATATTTAACAAAAACAAAATCCTATTTCTTTTATCCTCATTAAATATTCATTCTGCAGACATGCTGTAGGTTACATTAAAAAATACAAGCTTATTTTTGTGGCTCCTCCCTCCCCCAATTTCCCCAAAGAATCACAGAGAAGGGAAAGAGGAGTAGGTGAAATGTTCAAGTTCGCATCAGGGAAATGGAAAACCAGCTCGATTTTATAGGGACTCAGAGAAGATGCTTGTATACTGAACAGGTGCTTCTTGTGGGTTGTACCACCAATGGAGTAGCAAAGTTAGAACCTGTAAGGAGCGATGGTGGTTGTGTGATGCATCACAAAGACATGCGGTAAGGACTCTGCATGAATAAAGTAGGTGCTTTATAAGGATTCATTAAGAGCTGAATTTATTTGACTTCAGTTTACAGTGCTGCCCCTGTCCTAGATTTGAAACTAATGCAATAAAATGTACAGATATATAGTGTTAAAAGGTCTCTTTCATGCTAGGCTAGCCACAAGTCTTTTAAAATTCATTAGTTTAATTTTTACCATTTAAAACAACAGAGCAGACTTTACAAAAGGAAAAGCTGCTTAGTAGCAACACAGCTAGTCTTTCCATCGACTGCTTGCTGTTTACAGGGCACAGTCTGGCCACTGTATCCATGACACATCCATCCGGTACAGATATTTTTAAATGAATGTACACATTTGGTCTAGTAAACATCAACAAGTCTAAATACCTTTAACAAGCACACTTCGTTTTAGGACAAGAGGATTTTTTTTGTTTGTTTTTTTACATATACAAAATCCCACAAATTTAATGTGCATCAATATCCATGCAGTAAATAAATGTTTTTACAAATAGTTGTTTTTTAAATGATAAAAATATTACACTGGACCCAAAATTCCATACAAACATTAATACGTGTTTCTCATCCATTTTGAGTAAATATAGGGTTACTGAAAATGTGCTGTAGAAAGGCCACTTTCCTGTACAGTTGTGCAAAGTCTGCAAAACGATAGTGATTCAATGGTGGTTTCAAAAGCAAAGAAAAAGATCCCCGCTGTGGAGTTCTTACTTTCTCCTCAACAGCAAAAATATTCACTGGCATGTGTCTGAACTTTTAGAGATGAAAGTACATTCACTGAGCTGTACAGGCGACAGTATAAAGCTGATTAGAAGTAGAGTTTAGGATATAGAATAGTAAAGGAGGGTCCCTTCCTCCTCCTAAAAAAAAAACAGCAAATTGTGACTTGTACATTACGCAGCCAGACACTAAAAAGCAGCACAGTCATTATCATGCTGTGATCACTTTCAAAAACGAGATGCTTATATGTGGAAATATATGAAGAGGACTTTTCCATTGACTTCATCCCTCTATAGAACAAATTCATGAAGTCAGGAAAAATCTCTATAAATGGTTCCTCTCATACAAATCAATGTAAAAGATCTACGAATGACCACCATCCTCTTGCTCCTCAGGAGAGAGGTACATTTTTATGTTTCAACATTGTTTTCTATATTATAACGCACATCAGCCTATAACTAAACATATTTTATTTCCCTGCCTGAAGTATAATTACATGAGTTTAATTAATGGACTAGCAGGAAAATTGGAAACTACTTGGAAAGTTGATTCATTCCAGTTTATACCTTGTAGTTTTTTTAAGAGTTGAAGTTTAAAAACATGAGTTTGGGCTGAACTTTATATATATATATTCTGTTAGCTGCCTTTCTGGGTGAGATAAGTGTGTTTTAAAAAATCCACTCTCAAATTCCTCTGTACACAATCAGCATATCATCACTACAAAAATAAAGGAAGATTTAAACCAAGAAAATAAAGCAGCTCTATCTTCAATTTTGGTCTTAGTTACAAAAACATCTTACAAAGCTTTGCCCTGATACACCATTAAGTGTCCTCATAGATTTGGGATAGTATTCCCATTAACCAGCTTTCACAAGTTAATAGACTATTAAGACGAATATTAGATACCTGACTTCTCTTATGTTGATGCTCTTCTATTTTGCTTAACTCTTGTAGGCGCATCTACATTTCACAAAAATAAAACTACAGCATTAAACTTTGTGCAATGTTTAAGAAAATTCTTAGAACATTTTAATAAATATAAAAAAGGTTTAAATTCTTTCCCACCCACAAGGATGTCTGCACCTGAAAAAATGTGATTTGCTTTTGAAGTCTTGTTTATATAAAATTAACTTAAAGGGAGAAAAGATGACTGTAGGTAGAAAACTGCCATTTTGTGTTTTTTTCTACTTGAAGACCACTTGTCTTCAGAATAGTCTGCAAAAGTTAACTTTAAGTCATTGAAGACAGTTGATTTTGCACATGGTAAACATAAACCGAGCACTGATTGCATATAAAATATACAAATGCTCATTAAAGACAATAGTATTATGACCATATATGGTTTGTTTCATATAGTTTGGTAACAATGAAGTATAGCTTATCAAGTGTCCCACACATTGATATAAAAACTACCTTATATACTTGTTCAAAGTACCAGAAGATACCAGATGGCCTGAAGGCAGAATACACTTACACGTGTGTTTCAATGTATGAATGGGTATGTGTTAGAGAGGAAGTGATTACATCTACTTCAGAAGAAATACTTAATGGGTCATTTGAGGTGGTGGTTTGACAGATATCCAAGAAAAGATCAAGGTACATCTGCTTCCATTGTTGGAATTCTTTAGATGTCAAGTCTGGATTGTCTAGGACTTTGTCGATAATGGCTACTTCCCCTTCTCTGGCCTGAAAAGCAAAAGGATTCAATGGTTAAGATGTGGGCAAGCTATTGTTTAAGTTTGAAATAAAAAGTTAGGGGGTGGGCTGGGATGGGAGTAAAAGTCAGAAAACTGTACATGAACAACAATTAAAATAAAATAAAAAAAATTGATAGGCAAAAAATTAAGAAGCCTATCAGCAATGGCTCTGGTATATCCAAACTCAGCTATTTAGATTCAATTCCTAGTATATGTTTTTCTAACCCCCAAGGTATTCTTTGTATTGCCCACTCTGTACTTTTTTTCTCATTTACTATCTCTACCTATCGAAACCTTCCTCATTCTTTAAGATCCAGTTCAAATGCCTCTCATTTATTGAAGCCTTCCTTCATCGGTTGGAAAAAAAATTCTCTCCACAACACTTTTTCACTGCCACTGAGTGGACTTACCATATTCTGCCTTGAGTTACATTTACACTGTTCTTTCTCTCCTGATAGGTTTTTAGTACCTGTCTTTTATGGATCCAAGGAAGGGACAGGGAAATCTAGGGAATGTTCTGCAGGAAGTGGGGAGGCACACTTCTGGGCTAGCCAGACTTGAAAGGGAAAGACAGTTATGTGCTAAAACATTTGTTCTGGTCCCTGGGACCAGACAGAGTTAGCAGGGTTGGAACAAAGGATGTTTTGAGTCACCCTGTGCTTGTTGAAGGGCCTATTACAATTCCAGGAATGACACACACCCAAGGTTGCTTGGGCAGTTGTCCTACCCCTAATGGGATATTTCCATTTCCTATTAATTTCCCACACTAAAAATTATAGGACTCTATAATTTTTTTTTTTTTACCAATGAGTGGCATTTCTTTTGTGTTTTTTTTTTTTAAAATTAAATTTAGTGGGGTGGCATTGGTTAATAAGATCATATAGGTTTCAAATGTACAATCCTATGACACATGATCTCTACTTCGCATTGTGTACTCACCACCCAAAGTCAAATCATCTTCTAAGGCACATTATAGTGATTTTTGTCCTTCTTTGCCTCAGAGAGTAGAGCATCACATGCCTGGTGAATCATTGCTACTCTTTGAATGGAACATACTCTTTGCTACTGGAAGGAAACTTTTTTTGGAAGCCACAGAGCATAAAAGATAGGGGCAAGGGGCTGAAAGAGAGGGGCAGGGGCAGGTCTTTAAAATATGTGAGTATGACCTGCTTCAGAATGCCTGCCTGCTGTCCCAACCAAGCAGTTTGGACCTGAACGGGAGGGGGTGGTGCAGGGTGGGGGCCTGTTAGGTGAGAGGGTAATGATATCTTTGGAGTAAATTTGGTCACCAGAATTATTCTTAGGGATATCATAGCTCTTTTTAAAATTCTGGTGTTAGTTATCAAAAGGCCATTAGGTTGTCCCATGGATTTGCAATACTATTTGCATGAATACCAACTGAAAGCTTTTTGACTGAAAACTTGACCACCTGCCAAGGGAAATGTTTTTCAAATAATCCATTTTCTATTTTATCTTTTTGGTACTCATCTATGTTTCAAAATCACAAAACCTCAGCATCATACTATGAATGTGAAATACTTCCCTAAGGAGCCCTTTGCCCTTTTGCTCAGTAGGATAGTTTTTTTCTGTTTTTGATTTTTCAAGGGTGCAAGGCCTCCTTGCAGGAGAGTTTTTGTGGCAGGCTCTCTCCCTGCCAGCCACACACAGGGAGGGCACTCATTTTTCTACCTCCTTGGATCTCCTGCCTCTTAGCTCCCCTCTCCTCTCCACCTCCTCACCAATCTGGGGGTGGCATAATAAGAAGACCGTGGAGAATGAGCACTTGTGGAAATGTATAATAGGAAAGTAACATGTGAATTGGGAACTAATAGCGTAAACAGAACAATTATGAAATTTCTACACGGAACATGAATCACTGTGGCTTCACTCTAAACGCACTTCAGGAAATAGTCCTGAAATATCGCAAACCCTTTTAGCACCCACTACTGCATTTTGCATGCATGCTGTGTTCTTCTAATAACTATATTGCTTACACTACATGGCACATTTATCTTAGGAAAATGAAAGATTGAGTAATAACACCAGCTTTGCATTTTTGGAAAAAATATTGATTACATCCTGTTTTCTCCTTGAACTAAGTCATATAACATTTAGTCAGTGCTTTGAGATGTTAATGAGAAGTTAAAATTATTTCCTCTTTACCAGTTCACTTCTTATGCTACAAGAACAGCTCAGCTCCATGTTTTTCCTGTTTACATAGCCTGCCTGACCCACCCCCTCCCATCCCATTTTGGATTCCTTCCGGTAATTGCCTTTGAATTCAGGAATGAATCTCTTGAACACAAATTTCTCCTTTCATTTCCTGTCTTACCTTTAAAGTGCTTTTGAGAATTCTCAGCCTGTGTAGTTTTTCATTCATCACAGGATCATTGCATCTCTTAATAAATGATAGCTTGTACTCCATTTTGGTTGAAATGCGATGTTCTCCCAGCGGTGACAGACTGGCTTGCTCCAGGGCCCTGTATAAATCTTGCAATGAGTCTCCTAACTTTTCTTCCCCACTTTCACCTGCAATGTCCAGAAAGAGAGAGAAATGAATCCAGTGTAATAAACACGTACTTGACACTCCAAAAATCTACTAAAAACCTACTAAAAATCATCTAAAAAACCAAGATAATGAATAATTGGAAAGACACTATATTACATTTTAAAAAAAGCCCAACAAACCCACTGCTGCTAGTTTTACTTGGTAAGATTAGCTACAGGCAGCCAATCATTTTAGAATGATCAAATAATAGGATGCTTTGATTAACAAAATATTCTCTTAGTAGCAAATCACTGTAAATATTTTGAGTCCATTAGGTTCAAAGAATTAGAGTACAAAAGGTACACAACACAGAAACAATCCTGCACATAATATTATAAAACATTAATAAATATCACTTATCATTATATTGGTAAGCATAGAAATGCTGATTAGTGAGAGCTGTCTTGGTTTAGCAATAAACTGACTTTTTACATTTTTTTAGACTTCATAAAATGGAATGGCATTCATTGAAATCTATTTGATTATACAAACCTTCCTATAGTGTGCCATTGAGGATTATTAGGTTTCATGTGAGTGCTATAATAATGTCCATCACATTGTAAATATACTAAATTATCATAAATTATCAACAATAATGCTCCAATTAAATCAAATATGGGAATATGTTTATATGAAAATTAAGGAGAAATCCAGCATGTACTAAGAGAAGCTACTTAGTTTTTGTAAGACCCAGGAAGAAAACACTCCAATGAAATATTTTTGAGAAAAAAATCTTAAAGAGTGGTTCAGGAAAGGACCTTAGATCTACTGAACAAGTCGAACTCCCATCTTGTTCTTTAAATGCCTGAATATTGGTGTCATACCTTTCTCAACAATAATAAACAAAGATGGACTTGGATTTTGCTTGTGGTGGTAGATAGGATTAGGGCTATAACATGTTTCCATCGTCTCCATTAATAGAGAGCCAGAGTCCTATCTGAGGAGTACTAATTGTATTGGCTCAAGGAGTAAATATGGAATGTTGTTCATTCTGTCATGGTCCATGTGAATATTTTAGGCTTTCTGACATAGTTCAAAAAGACTCTCTAATTGGCAATAATAGTAAATATTTATATGTGCCACACAATAGGGTAAACGCTTAAGCATCATAATCCTATTTAATCCTTACAACAAAGCTAGGAGTAGATCTATTTGATTTTAATTTTACAGCAGGGGAGCACCTTGCTCAAGGTCACAGTATCTAAGGGAGCTAGAATTCCAACTGGGCAGTGTAACTCCAGTATTCATGATTTTAATAAAAATTTGATACTGCCAATTTTGTCAATAATCATTTGAGGTGTGTAATTAACAAATAAGTGTTCATGAATTTGTGAGAATCCCTTAAAATGCAGCATTCTTAAAAACTTTTTAGAGTGTACCTAAAACCACCCCCGAAGCCCACAAACACAGTACTTTAACTTAAAGGGATCACCTTTAGTATTAAAATGTAGCTTCATTTAAGTTTCATATTCAATTTTTCACTCTGATGCTGAGGTTAGCAACTATTGGTAGGTATGATAATCGAGTCCTTCCATTATGAAGTTCCTTGTTATCATCAGCACATGCTATTACTAATTCCATGAATTTTAACTTTCTAATCATGTATCTACTTTAGAGCTATAATCTAAAAATACAACAATCCCTTTAAATAACAGCTTTAAAATTTTCTGTTGGCTCATCTTTGAATGTTGGCAACATCTAGAGGATTTTGAGGGATGGATGGATGGAGGACTGTATAAAGGAGAAACTGCTTTGTGGGTTAAGAGCAAGAATGAAATGGGATAGTGAATTTTAATTGAGAATGGTTTGGAGCCAGGAAGGCACAAAATCAGAAGGTCATTCAGAGTAACTAAATAGTGTTGCAAAAACAAGGACACATTTGAACAGCATAATTCCATTTCATAAAATCATAGGCCAGGAAAGGACCCCTAAGAATTATTTAGCAGTTATTATTTTAGCCTCAAGGCAAGACTACATCTAAAACTTGATGTAATTTCATAGAGCTGAGAGTGACATAAAAATGGGAGGCCTACATGTGAATTATAGTAGTTTAGGTATCAGGTGTTCTAATGTATCATTGATTTTGCAGTTTTTGAAAGAAGATGAAGAAAAAAGGGATTCAGATTATAGTTTTAAGATTTAAGGGAGCAGAGTGTTTTTACATAGTAAATTTTCATTTTACAAATGACCTTCCATATTACCTAAAACTGTAGGGAGTATATAGGTTGTTTTAAAAACATTCTTACCCAGTTTTATTCCTCCCCAGTTCTTAGAGTTTGTGGAATACTGGGCCAGATGATTTTTTATAAAGTTTCAATGTAGTTTTACTTTTAAAAGGATACGTAAAGATTTAATATAAAAGTGATAAACAAAGCTATTCAATAAGTAAAAACTGACAGTTCCCCCCCCACCCCCATTCTTGCCATTAAGGGGGAATAAAGGCATTCAACCAAAGGACAACATAATTCTACAAAGAATCTGGTTTGACAGCTGTAAGACTAATTGAATATAGATTTATCTCTGGGCAGCACATATGAACAAGAAATCACAATGAGACGGAACACAGAAACATTTCCTAATAGTGGAATAGTGTGGCTCCTATTAGAGATAAGTAAGGTACCTCCCCCCCACATACACATTGTACACATATACAACATCACAAGACACAGCAGTGGGATGAAGAAGGATGAGGGATTGACATGCCAGGCTACCACAGGATGCCACCAATCACTGAACATTTTAAGACTAGACAAAGAATCCTTTAATTTTCAAAGGAGGGGGGGTGAGGGGCAGAATCACATTATAAATCTGAATCACTGTGCTCAACAGTCAAAACAACACAGAACTCAACATTCAAGACAAAAACAGACCTTTATTTTCTTTTATAATTTTCAATTGGTTTCCTTGATTTTTTTTCTCAGATGAATACCAATTAAGTCAATTGGTGCTACTGTTGCAACTGAAAATATGGAAGCACCTTTATTTTCTTCTCTTTTTGCCCTCTTCTTCTTTGTCTCCTTCTCACTTCTCTTCTGGTTTCTCTCTTTTTAAACCCTTGCTTTTCTTCTAGAAGAGGCTTGCTTTAGAAGAGCAGGCAAGCACTTGGTGAAGTCTGCTTCCTGATTGACATTCTTTCAACATGCCATTGGAGCACTGGCGGAATACCAGCTCTTTTGCAATTTGAATGAATTTCTGAAAGTTGGCAAAGTGTAGAAGACCACATGCAAACCAGAGGACATATTTAGGAACCTTCAGTGATTCCTAATGAGGAAGTGTATTGCTGCTACAATAAACTTTTAACTGGTATCTAATTTATTGAGCAATTCTGGGCATTTGCACAAATAAATTCCCTCCCACATTATATTTATGTTTACAACATGTAAATTGCTTCTGTGTCAGATGGTAAACTTTTCCAATTGTATTGAAGCAAACAGAACATACGGAGTTTACTGCGTAACATTTCATTGACTGATAGATTTGAGTATCACAAAGAAGTTATTTATAATTTAACTTCTGTGCCAAGGGAGGGTCATTTATGGCTGTGTCATACATGGCAGGGGCAAAAGAAGACCCTCTATTGCTTCACTGATACTCTAGCTACACTATGAAATATTATGACCCTATTCCTATGTGGTGAGCATCACAGCAGCTGATTGTTTAGTGCTTTCAGGTTGCATATGCCCTCCACATAGTGATAAGGAGAAGGTCAAAGAAAAGATTAGTTAATCTAAAATAATAGTTTGTTGGAACTTTCTTGCAAATGGATTATTAGCAGATGATAATACATTTCTCAAATACTGAAAGGTCTTCATTTGATGTATTTCCTTACATTCATGCTCAGTGGTTTCCAAACTTTTTGATTGTGTACACTTATCAGTTAAAAACACTACTGCTTCTGACAACTTATATACATGTAGGTACTGTACATTAATAGATATGCATGTTATAAAACAGAGACAGAAAATAAATTTGAAGAAAATGAGCTACAAGACCTGAGGAGAAATTCCAGTTTTTTTTCCCCTGTGCCTCATTGGCCCCATGCACACCCTCCTTCAAAGACCTAGACTGTGACTTTCGTTGAGCAGAAAACCCATGCTCTCCTTTGCATTTCTCATTCTTCTATCTGGCATGGTGCCTCATGCATCCAAGGTTTAAACTGAGTGGTGGTTCTCTCTACTTTGTACACACAGTACTTCAAAGAGGGGTCCCTGTCAGGTGACTGTGCAATATTTATGACAGTCTATTGTACAATTTCACTTATGTTCCTTCAGTGAGGACTAAGGACAGCAGAACACAAACTTGGCAACCCAAAATTTCATTCTGGAGTCCTCCCCATTTCCCCATGACTGTGATGACAGTGTTGAAAGATAGTAAAAAAAAAAAAATGGAAAGAAAACAAAACAAGTATACCAACTGGGCTCGTGAAGAACCAAGCCAACAATGGATAATCAGTTTTGGTACATGTTTTGGAAGGGAACTGTGCTCTTTTATAATTGGATAATGATGTCTTCCTGGAAACAGTTGTTCCTTCCACAACACAGTTGGGTAATTAGCACAGAAAGCTGGGAAAGGCTAAGTCACAAGGGGGAGAGAAGGCTGGACATAGTAGCATTAGTCACCAGTCAAATGTGAGAAGCATTCGTTCTTGTACAACCACAGAAGGCTTCCAGGCTAACGGTGTCACGTATGTGGAGCACTATTCTTGTCATGAAGGTCAATTAAACATTTGCATTGAGACAACGGGAATATTTTCTGTGAATACTAATTTACTAGCACACCATGATGAATAACTTCTTTTTATGTAAGGTGACAATTAAACTTTTAATGGGTTTAATGTAGATAGGTTGAATGTTATAGGTTTTATGCTAAAGATGATCATGTATTCAGGGGTTTACACTGCACTTCTAGTTGTCTTATAATTACATGTTACCTCTCTTAATTCTTGCTTTATATAAGTCAGCTAGATAGCTGTGTCTAGCATTGTAAAGCTGGGGGGAGAGCAGTTGGTTATATCATAAAAAAGTATGATTTTAAAAGCTGGATTTTACTTATTGCTTTGTAATCAACTACCCTTTTCCTAATTTAAAGTAAATTTTTTTGTCTTAGTCAAAATAACAGTAATTCTCTAATACTTAATTTTAGGGAGAAAAAATCCTTCTTTTAAAAGTCAGCTTGAGTGAATCCACCAGTATTGCTAGGTGTCTTTTTAAAGAACATGTGAAATCTATCCCTGTATAAGAATGACCTTGTGCTTCACCAAAATCAAGTACAGCCCCTACCAGTGTCTGTCAGTTCCTTCTGCAGAACAGTTCCTTCTCTAAAGATGTGACAAAGAGACAGAGTTGGAGTTTATTCTGTACTTCATTCTCTAAGCATGTCATTTCTGCCAAATTATGTGGTTTCATGCCACAATATATGGCAGTGATTGAATTTCCGGGGTACTACAGTAGTTTTTATGATTAATAGTTCAGATGGCAAAATCTTGGTATCTTTGGCATTGATTTATTGACCCAAAGGGTAGGTTCTTTGAAGGACAACCACAGACATAAATGACTGATTCTACATCTTCCCACAGAATTTAGAAAATTTAACTAATAGAGACATGCAGGTCAAGGTATCTAATTCTTAGACAGGAATTCATAAAGGGGGCAGTTTTAAAATCAAAGCTAAGAGATGATTATGTTTAAAAATCAATGGGGAGTCAACATAGTCCTTAATTCAAAAAATTCTTCATATCATAAAATTTCGCTATAATGAACAGGGAGAATGACCCAAGACAATTCCACTAATATTAAATACCAACAAAATGCTTTTTGATGGATTTCTACATACCAGAACCATCCTTTTTATATATACTTAAAAAAACACATTAAAACGGTTAGAGCACAGAGGCAGTTGTAAGGCAGATCAATGTGATTTTATTCACAACATAAATTCCATTTGTGAGAAAGAAGCAAATATTACTTCTCTTTAGAAAGATATTTACTATCAAGCATACTTAGCAAATTATTTAGCTATCTAAAAAGATCTGATACCAACTGGTCATATTTTTATTTTTAGGTAATTTATATTTTTACAGGTATTCACATTATGCAATACCACACACTGCGGTGACAGGAAGAAAAAACATTTCCAAATACAATGTTATATTATCTGTTCATTGCACAGTATGAAATATCCATTAGTTAGCATTGAAATTATTACAGAGTATTTTATCCAACTAAATAAAGGAAATTTCACATCCACTACAGAAGAAAAATAAGCAATATTGAGCCATAAGGGACCCAGTTACATAGTATTAAATAATATCTGAAGCTAGTTTGAAAGACATCCAGACAAAATACTTTTTCAAAAGTGAAAACCACAGCCTATAGATTTGGAAAATTTTACAGAAAAGAATAGCTCATGCCTGTCCTATGAGGCAACACCATTTGTATACAAGTGCCAAGAAATAAGGAAAAAGTTAGGATATTAGCTGAGGAATCTAATAAAGCCTGGCGTGAGGAATCTTTTTCATTAGTGTCACCAAAAGCAGTCTCTGTGTTGTACCTGAATACACTTTATAATAGAATAAACAGTAAATTTCAGAGCAGGTTGTGTATACCTTGCCTTAATAGATTACACTTAAATTTAGTACAATACAGCACGTCAAATTTTAAAAAATGCAAAATACACTTAACACACAGAATTTGCTTCCTCTGCTTTGCCTTAAAGAGGCCACCAAGGAGTCCATTAAAAAGCCAGGGTTTCCTAGTTATCGAAGCTGATCCCTCTCCTTTCCTGGTGTCAGGAGAACACAACTGAGGTGTCACCACACAGAGCCCTTCCCAGTCAATACCCTTCCCCTTCTGTTCTCCCACAGAAATGGCAGTTTTCTGTCACTGTTCTCCATCTTGATTGGCTTTGATCTTATGCTAGTTCCAGTGTAGAAAGCTCGCATTCTTCTTAAGAGTGGCCTGCCCCTCTTAATATCCCTTTAGGGAGGCCCCCAATCCAAAACACTTGATGATCTAAGCTTTTTAAAAGTCTGTTTCCTGTTATAAACAGCAAGGACGAGGCCATTTTAGTTGCTTGCAAGAGGTTGATGTTGAGTATGCCGTGCCGACTCTCTCCGATCTAAATTCTCTAAACATTAGCTTATCAATCTGTGAGTCCAATGGGTTGAGTGCCAACAGAAGTGGATCCGATTTGGCATGGAGAGGTTCTACCAACTCTCGCAGTGTATTAGCCTAATATGATAAAGCAGTGATACAATATGATGAAAGACCTGCGAGCGCCATTATTTCTAAAGCATATTAGTATTTGTATTAGAAATACCATCATGCAATACCCATGAAGAGAAAAGAGAAAAAATATGGCTAGAATTGCATATGGTTTCAATACCATAATGTCTTTCTGTTGGCATGCAAGTCTATTTGGCCATAAATGGGACACTTTTTGTTTTAAGGTTGGTTATTTAGAAACGCCAATCTTATGTATACAAAATAATACACAGCTCAGATACATCTTTCCCACCTCTATACTTTTTTAATGCACATCTGTAATTTTAATGAGAAAATTTTGTTAAAAGTATTCTCCATTCACATGTAAAATGATCAGTCTTTCAAAAAAAACTGTATTCTATACAGGATCTTTCCTCAAATTCATCCAATGAAGAATTATGAGGAAAAGTCTTCTGGTCTACCTTCTTATTACACTAATATACATTTGTTGTCATGTGCTAATCAGTGAGCTAGCAGAGCCCAGCTACAGTGACTCCAATGAGGAGGCCAAGTGCTGACTAACACAAAGTGAAGAGAAATGAAAAGCTCCAACAGGGTAAATGTGATGAAAGGGTGACTTTATAACTGAATATAACCCACATGCCATGGAATTAAGAAACTAGAAGAGACCAAAGTTTCTGAAAGACCTGGGAAACTAAGAACAATGGGATAATAAACTGTAGTTTCTTTCAGTTAATTTTATTTTGGATCTTGAGGAATCTAAATATTGTCACCAGGCACAAGCTGTCTTTCTGGCCTAGGGTAGATTTTTTTATCTGCAACACCTTGTAATAGCTTTTGAGTTATATTAAGGAGGAACAAGGTGAGAAAGTGTATTGTTCATTACTACCTCTCAGAAAATGGAAAGTGTGAGTAGCCCGTAGCCCTGTATCGAGAAAACAGGATGCAGCATAGTTCAGAAACCAGAAGAACTAATTTTTGTTTATCACATCATACTGTTCTTTTATAGAAAAGGATCTAGGAACTAAATAATATTCATGTGTAAGTCAAATGAAACAAAGGACAATATTTAATTTTAAAGGAAATAATAATACTGGAATGGTAGCTCTGGCTTCTACCACTTTGTTTCATAAGGGTCATGGAATTTCAAACAACAAAATCACAGACAATCTAACCTTGGGCACAAGGCCATTTCTAAGTTTGAACTTTTTCTAATTTATCTACGCAATTCAAACACCTTGTAAATTGTTGTTATGAACACACCCTTCATTTCTGCTCAGAAAAAATGTTACATGAGTAGTTTAATTTCTAGTGTACTTAGCCCATACTAAACTTGAACTAGAGCCCTGGAAATCAAGTCACATTTAATTACATTTAGTATGTTGTTTCTTCTATAAGACTGCTGAATTTGATCTTTGAGCTTGCTAAGTAGACACTGTGAACAAAGCTTACCTCTGAGTTTAAAAAATTTGTAGAGAAGAAGTTACCAATGAAATTAAATGGTGGCAGACATGTTCAAGGAATATTGTGGGAATTTGATATCTTTATGAATCTTATGATCAATGATGCATGGAGATGGCAACTAGTGGGTTACAGAACAATATTGCAATGGTGGTAATATGAGGAAATAGTATCATCATGTTAGAAACCTTGGGACGAGTATAAAGAATGGCTATGTTCACCAGAGAAATCAACTGTGACACATGTCCCCTCTCCACAGCATTTGTTTTACTGCAATATAAAAATTGAGTCATGTACATTTTCACATTGAACTTTTGTTAAATAAACTTTGGTATTGGTAAATAAAAAAAAGATCACTGAATTCTACTCTAAGAGATAGGAAACACCTCCTCAGGTGAGTGCTTTGCCAGAGTGCAGGATGGTGGGGGAGGACTGCTATTTCAAAATGACTACAGTTAGTTCTCTAACTATATATACAGGGTGGGGCAAAAGTAGGTTTACAACTGCTCGTATAGAAAATAATACAATAATAAATAATAATTCAAGAATAAACTGTATTTTGTGTACTCACAACTGTAAACCTACTTTTGCCCTACCTTGTATTAGCATAAGAGAAGGTAACTTCCTAGGGCAAGGTGTCTGTCTCTTCAACTAGTAGTGCTCAGTACCACTGGCTACCAAATCTTAGGGGTGGAGGTCTGCTTGTGAAACACAAACTTCTGAGCCCTACCTCTAATCCACTTAATTAGGATTTCTGGGTATGGAACTCAGGCATCTGCCTTTTAAGCAAGCAACCTGGGTGATTCTTGTCCCCACTACAGTTTGGGACCTGCTTCAGGCCAGTCACATTAGGATAGGCTATACCTTGGGTAGGGCTGGTTGGAATGATGCCAATTTTTGTGCTATGGTATACTGGTAGTTTATAAGTCACAAGCCTGTAGTTGGGCATATCACATAGCATTTTATTTTTAGTTCTGTCACCAGTATAACATTATATTATATATCTCAAATAATTTCAAGGTTTTTGCCTAAGAATCTAGTGGAAATAGTCTATGGAGAATACAGCAAAATGAAAGAGTCCTTGGCAAACTACTTGAATAAAGTCTTTGAAGTTATGCTTTTCTATAGTATTAAATAGTTCTTCTTTATTCTTGAGGCAAACAAAACAATTATAAAGATACTTGCAGACTCATACCCACTAAATCAACTCTATGTATTGGTGCGTGCATTGGCAGGCCACGAGGGTCAGATATGATGGACTAGTATATGATTAATCTACATGAAGTCTCTAAAACACAAAAACAAACCTGCTTCATGATACTGTTCCAGGAAAGCCTGTCTTTGTCTTCTTTTGTGAGTCTCATATTTATGTCTTACTTTTTGCAAGTCCCTTTCTGGTTCTCAACATTCTTCTTTTCTCTACCTTTGTGTTTTTGTTGCACTTTCTTGCTCTTGACAACTTCATTTATCCACACACAAACAGTCAAAATATGCAAATCAGCTGAATTATTTATTATAATGACAGACTAATTTTATCCCTGTTTTCTTTAAGGACAAGTGTAAATTGCACGTTCCTTTAAAAACACCTTAAATTATATGGATCTTGACTGTTTTCTTTTGTCCAATATTCTAACTATAAAAATATTCCCTACTTCGTGCTATCAAAATAAACATCACTATTTAACAAGCCTGTAATCAACTGTATTTTGAAACAACAGCTATGCTACCTCCAAGAAAATCAGCAATGTTTTTATTTGGCATGCTACTTAACAAATATTTATTGAGCTTTCACTCATCACTGAAACCTCCGATTGTGAGGCTACCAACCCAGCTGGATAAAAACAAACAGATCCTGTTTCCTTGTTATTAAACCCCTTGAGATTTTAATGGTGAACCCAGATATAATGCCATGTTGAATCTAGGATGACTTATTCCAGGGTGGATCCACTTTCTATGCTAGCTCTTTATAGATAGAATCTATGAAAGATATGTTTAGGAGTGTGTCTCTTTCCATTTTTGTTTTATGAATTTAAAAATCTCCCCACTAAGGATCGCTCAAATAATAAGCAGAAATAGAAGTTCTATAAATGTAATTAGGCTTCCAATAATGTACCTGCTAGGCAGAGCCGATGGTCCTAAATCAAAAGCTTGAGAGTTAGATTTATAGGGTAAGGATGGAAGCACCAATATTTGCAAGAGAATAATTGAGTTTGAATATAAAATAGGTGAAAAAAATTTTCCTTAATGAATGAAAGAGAAGAAAATGTGTGAAAATGAAAATAAGAAGTCCTTCAGCCAGAATAGCACTTTGAAAGATTCCTATTTCTGTCCGAGTTCTAAGAGGAAACTTTATTCCATTATTCAGTTCCATTATCAGTGAGCTTGAGGGCAAATTTAAGGGCAAATCCGCCGACTACTGCTCTCGAACTGCTTACAGATAACAAAGGTCACCAATAATGAACATTCAAGCCTATCAAAAGTAACATTTGCATAGCTCATGGGAGAACAGACTGTTTTGTGTGCTTAAAAAAAAGTATCCATATAACATCATTATCTGGAGACTCCCCTTCTTCTAATGTATGTGTTCATATTTAAATTTTCCTTCTTGAAAAATAGGAATATCTAACACCATGGATAGTCAGCAGTGATAATTTTTTTTCTCAGTGTAAGTACTGAAAACAGTGGGCTAATACCTTGGTTCAGAATGTTAGGACCAAGAGAGAAATTTGTTAGTTGTGGCTTGAGTAGTTAGTATCTGTCTGAATTTTAAGTGCCTATTTTCTTGTAAAGTTTGAGTTATCAGATTTTTAAAATTTGTTTGTTTGCATATTTTAAAATTTAATACCAGAGGGGAAAGGAATTGACAAGTCTTTATTTTTCTTTTATGAATGAGGAGTAAAATTTATGTTAAAGTATTCTTTTTCAAAATAAAATGGTAAATAGTAAAAAGTAATATACTTTGTACCTATACTTATACACTTATGAAGATCTTTAATTAGCAATCCTAGGTAAAATAAAATATTTGATGGACCCAGCCACAGGCAAAACAGATAGGGAAATACTGTTTCCAGATAATTAGACTGTTCTTCTAAATTGCCAAATCACAATTCCATCCTCTGTGTATAATTCACCGAAGAGGGTATTTCCTTATGATAGTAGTATCTCATCATAATGTACCTACTGTTATACTCTGAACTTAGAGTGCCTTTAGGATTTAATTAGTTATTCTGAGTATATCATACACTCTGGCTTTTTCTATCTGCATTAAAAACCACTATTCTGAAATAAGGGCATACCTAAAGTATACTTTAAAAGAAGCTTATATATTAGCAACAGTTAAAAAGCTCTTTTATATTTAATAGTTACAGAAGAACATGACATATTAATTCAATTTGCCATCAGTTTATTTTCAATTAAGTGCCTATAGATATTTCAGAAAAATGTGCTATGGAATTTTGCCACTTTATATTATCATCTCAAATGTCACCATTCTGAATTTAAAATAGAAAATGGGAGGAATTCATTTTTGTAGACATGCATGTTCAATAAGGATTTAATGGGCACCTACAAGTATATATACCCATATCAAGTATTAGGGATAAATACACAAACATGATAGTCTGACCTAAAAGAGTTCACGGTATAGTTGTACTACCCCTTCCCCAATTTCTACCTTAAAATTTTGTATTTAAGAATTATCATTAAAATAAAACTCTACTTTTTAAGCACAAACTATATATGTATATATGTATATATATACACACAGATATACAAACACATAGACACATTCAATTATATAACTAAAATATAATTATACAATTACCCTAATAATGTATATTATATGTACTTATACTATATGTAATTACATTAATGTTATGACTATGTGAATTTTAATTGAACATACATAGAAAGTAAAAATATTTGAAATTTATAGCAAATTCAAAGACAAAGTGAATGTATATATGTATGTATATATGAAATATGAAACAACTGAGTTCTGATGCTTACAGTGGACTTTAAAAATGAAGGGGATCATGATATGCCACCCCCAAACATGCCACTCTCATATAAGAATTATTGTGAGCTGAAGGTAATTAAAAAGCAGCAAACAGATCTTTGGCTGTTCTCCTATCTGCCTAAAAGTAGGACATTAATTTCCCCTTCTGACGGTGTTCCTCCTCTCCTCTTCCAGACCAGAAGAACAAACCTTATCACTGGATACAGAAAGCTGACATCAAGATGGGTCAGCACAAGCAAACATTATTAAAATAACCCTTATCTGGGGTTAGGTTATCACACATATCTACTTTTCCACAATTTATTGCCCTAGAAGCCCAACTCCCTTTTCCTTTATCTTGTCATTTCTCTACAATTTATTGCTTTTTGTTAAAATGGTATTTAAGGCTCCAGGTCTAATCCAGGTCGAATCACTTCTTTGGGTCTTCATTTCTTTTCTATGAAGGACTCTGTGTATGTAAATGTTAAAATATTAATGTAGAATAAAATTCACATGCCTTTCCTCCTGTTACTGTTTTGTCAACTTAATTTGTAGGTCCCAGCCAAAGAACCTAACACACTAGAGGAAATTTTTTCCTTTCCTACAAAACATTTAAATCATCTCAAACCATTTCATCCTAATTCATCCCTATTGCTAAACATTTCATAAGGATATTTTGAGATTATTAACAAAAGAATCATATCAAACTCCAATGAGATGGCCTTAGTAAAAAATATAACCATTCCTGGTAAATTTTTCTTTCAGCAACATGGGTAGATAGCAGTTTATTAGAAGAATTGGTTGCTGTTCCAAACTATTTTATGATTAATAGTTATTTTAAAATAATCTCTTTAAAATTCTCATTTCCAAATGAAAGAGCTACAAAGTTAACATAGCTAAAGTCTGAGATATGAACACACTATAGGAAATAGTTTTTTTATACCCACTAATACTTTAGAGATCAATAATGCATATTTTTAATTTATGAGCATTCTCACCGCTGTTACTACCTTACATAGTTATATTTAAATGATATAATCAAATAGATCACATTCTGTCTGGATGATAATTGGTGTGAAGTAACTCAGTGACCAGAACTGCCAATGGAGTGAACAAGTAAATCATATGTGACACAACACTTCATCTGTAACTATGTCTGGTCTGCCAAAATGAAAAAGCAAATTGGGACTATATCTCACTTGTTTTCTTGACTATTTCTTTCAATGCGTTCCTTGGCCCTTTTGACCCTACTAGGACATTCTCTTTCCTACATGATATGTTCTGTAAAAAGCAGTTCCAATGTTATCTGAACCTTAAAGCACCTATGGGAATATATGGTAAAAATGATTTTACTTCCATGACCTGAGCAATTCAATGTGCCCATTGCACTTGACTTGAATTCTCCAAACTGGATGCTCTAGTGGAATAACAGATAAGGGTATTTGTACCTGGGGAATCAGGGTTATAAAAATATATTTAGTATGTCGTCAAAACCTACTCATAGTAAACAAAGGGCTTTGCTCTATGTCCTGTGTCAGGTCAGCAAAAATGACCTGTGATAGTGAATTTTGATGCTATGCGAATTTTGCTTTGACTTCACAGTTTCTTAAGTAGACAGTCAATGGCACAACTTTTTAGTTCTTGAAAATGTGATCTAAAATAAAGATATATTTCACTCTGGCTGGTGTGGCTCAGCAGATTGAGCACCAGCCTGTGAACCAAAGGGTCGCTGGTTCGATTCCCAGTCAGGGCACATGCCTGGGTTGCAGGTCAGGTTCCCAGTAGGGGGCACGTGAAAGGCAACCAGACACTGATGCCCCTCTCCTTCTCTCTTTCTCCCTCCCTTCCCCTCCATCTAAAAAGAAATGAATAAAATCTTTTAAAAATATTTAATAAAGACATTTCACATTAATAGTAACATAAATTTTCATGAATTTCTTATTCTGAATTCATATGGTATCCTCAAAGTGCTGTCATTCTGATTTTGGTGGAATTACTGTTTAAAAAAATATCGTTCATTATTAGCTTTAGTAATGTGATATCCCTCCAGATGAAATGAGGGGAAAACAAAGGTAAGGTGAATGAAATACTACACACTTTCAACAAGAGCACAACTGTGGGTGTGCGGGCTGAGAGTAGAGTAAGAAAAGGAGTGATTCTTGTGCTAAAAATTTAAAGATGTTATTTCCTCTCATGCTTTAACATCATTTATGATTGTAGAAGCTTGAAATGAACTTCTGCTATTTCTTCTGGCTGAGCTTACAATATTACAAAAAATACAATATTGATTTTCTCCCTTCAATAACTTCTAAATGTTAATGCCTTATTAGTAACCTTCTTGGCATATCAACATGACATTTGGTATCATTTGCTCATTAACAACTCTGGCAAGGGTGACCTGCTTTGAGGGCACTGCCAACTGAATTTCTTAGCAAGAAGGATAACAAAAATACCTCCCCCAGGAAAGCAATGCTAAGAAAGGTAAAAAGAAAATTTAAGAAACATTTTTAAGAACCAAATTGTACCTTAAATGTTACTTGCTAGAATTAATATTTTTATTTTCTTTAAATTTGTTATAAGTCTCTCACTTTAAAAATAAATAAATCTCACTTTAATAACATTTTTATATTCTCTTATTTTTCAATCTGTAATTGCATCATAGACTATTCTCATAAATCTGCATTGTTAAAGTCATCTGCATATTATAATATTCAAATTATTACATTTTTAGGTATTTTAAATGTATTATGAATATGACAAGAAGAAAAATTTGGTAAAAATCACTATAAAGCCATGTGTGTTAGAAATATAGCATGGATGCAAGCAAACATCCATGTTCACAAAAACTTAGAAGTTAGAATAATAAGTATTCATGTTCAATCTTAGTTATTTTGAAATTACTGGCCATTATAGTTTGGAACATCAAACTCATCTTGCATCTGGGATGGAAAACTATGGAATCTCAGAACATATGAAGAATATATTAAGAATGGCCTATTATTTGAGTTTCATTTTTTTCCCCCTCCTGACAATTTGTATAGCACTCTCCTTTTATTCTTTGTTTTTATTTTTAGGAGTATTTTGTTTGATTTATTTATTTATTTATTTATTTATTTATTTATTTATTTATTTATTTATTGTTGCTCAATTACAGCTGTCCCCATTTTTCTCCATTGCACTCCCTACCCTGTCCACCCTGCTCCCACACTCAATCCTTGCCCCTATTGTCCCTATCTGTGGGTCCTTTGTACAAGTTCCTTTACTTGACCCTTCTCATTGTTTCCCCTGTTATCTCCCTCCCCCTTCTCCTCTGGTCACTGTCAGTCTGTTCTGGCCTTCACCACAGCATGGATGGAACTTGAGAGCACTATGCTAAGTGAAATAAGCCAGGCGATGAAAGACAAATAACATACGATCTCTCTTGTAAGTGGAATCTAACAAAACAAACAAGTGAGCAAAATAGAACCAGAGACATGGAAATAAAGCACTGTCTGTTTAAAGAAAGTTTTACTCAAGAGAGCTATGCTGACTCTCAATGCTCTGTAGAAAAATACAAACAACTTTATAGCTACTGCAAAAGGTTTCAAGATATATGTGTTTTACATTTAGCATCACATGCTGAATTTCACACTCACCAGTGTAATTACAGAAAACTAGAACCATATAGGAACTTCATTAGGGCAAGAATTCCTTTTGCAAAATTCAGATGTTTGAAATGTCAGAAGGTTCTCTACATGACAAACTTAATTTGTATTCAAATTAAGTCAATGAATTGCTAACTTCCTGCTAGTGAACAAAACACAAAATTCCAATTATACTAATTTGTTTTCCATTTGTAAATTAAGTTACAGTAACTTTATAGTGCTTATTCATAATAGCCTTTAGAAATCAAGGACAATTACATATTTCATCGAAGTTAGGCATTTTGGAATTCCTAGTGTATTTGTGTTAAACAAGGACTATGCTGCCTTCTCGAGAGTGAAAAAGCACAATCATTAAACTAGAGATATACATTTGTAAGGATGTGCAAATCAGGGAATAAATTTGAGCTTCTCAGTTCCACGTAAGAGTTCTCTATTATTTCTTTTGACTGGTGCCATTTGTGTGTGTGGGGGGGCAGTCAGGGGCAAACAATGATAACAGCTATGGTGTAATTAGTATCTCCATAACAAACATGAACAAGAAGAATCCTGTAGGGCTTTTGCTTTTTGTTATACTGATATATATGAACACATTACTACCACAATAAAATAAAATAAAATAAAAGAACTCATTAGAGTACAGTTGTACTGGTGTTTATGATCTTCCACAGAGAATTCATCAGCTATAACTGGATTTATAGTTATGATGAAGGTTCTAGAATAACTTTTCTCATACTGAGCTTATTGTGAGCAAGTGCAGAACTAATCTAAAAGACACCAATATTGGATCTAAAAAATTTAGACAATCCCATACTAGAATTAAAAGCAGCATTTTAAGACCACTGTGAAGTATATACTAAATGCATTTACCACTGTTTAGGAAAACTGTGATACAATTTGAAATGAAACATTACTCCATAGTGATTGACTATGCAGAGTACACACCATATACCCCAAAACAGAACCTGACCAAGGAAAATATCATGATGACACTTCCTTTCCTCCTTTATTGTAAATCTTCAGCACAGCACTAAAAAGCCTGTTTATGAATAAATACTTCAAAAGCAGAAGTGGGGGCTTTTCTTTAACAAAACAATACACTTTAATTCAAGGCCTTAGTTTTAGCCATACTAAGGATGGTTTCAGGTCTTAGTTTTGTGGGTAGGTCTAGTCTCCATGGTAATGAAAAAGTCAGCTTAGGAAGTGCAACAAACTGTGGTACATTGCTCCTTCTAGAAACAGATAAGATGAAATCAAATGCAGCTTCTGTATTTAGCATCAACAAAGCAAGAAGCTCTAGTGAGCTGGTACCATACCTTAGGAGTTGCCATGGCAATTTCCTAAGAAAGGTGGGTTGCAGATACCCACATCAATTACTACTAAAATGTCAAATCAAAAGCCAGAATACATGAGTTAAAAGTAATAATTTATTCACTAGTTCTGAATTTGGTTTTCTTAAATAGGATCTAGGAGTTTAATAGTAGCATTACTGTTTTTACAAAATTCATATAATCTATTTTACTTTCCACTTTATAAAGTGCTTTTACATGAGATATTTTGAAAGAAGATGTGGAAAACGTGAGAATTTCACTAAAGTTTACTTTGGTGATGAACTTTGATTTCACACTACATATTGCATAACACAAGTGAGAAATTTGAAGTTGGAAACAGATGAAAGTGTAAATGTTGCATTCTTAAATAGTTCCGTTCAGGGAACATGAATCCACTTTTCAGATCTGTTAGAGGTGGTAGGAAGTAATGTTTTATCAGGAGAGAAAACACAGTCACCCAGAAAACATCAGATTTAGCAACTGTGAGTAGGATCCGGGAAGATCAATGGCATCTCTCATTTTACTTCTAAATCTGTTGCTTTTCTATATCCTAAAATATTAAAAAAATAAATAAAAAGATCATTTAGCTGATACAAAAAAGGCAAAAAGATCTGGATTGTTTCAAAGAAGATGGATAAAGTGAGACTTGGAAGGAAAATGTAAAATAATAACTTGGGCCACCACATGAAATACTTTTTAAATTGATCTCAAGACATTCTTAGGATAGAGCTTTAAAAAAACCCCCAATATTAACTTGGCACAAATTAGCTATAAAAAGAATCATGTTAAAGTATAAAGTACTAAGAGAGAGTTTTGACTCAAGTAGTGAAATTGTTTCGCTGTTTATATATATCATGGTACATAGTTTTGGGATACTGGTTAATTACAATTGAAAAGGACACTAATTACAATTTTTAATAATAAAAAATAAGGTGATGTGCAGGTTTTTGCTTTACTTGATAGAGCATATTAGTGGTGATCTTGACCTGCTATGATAAAAACTAAAAATTTTAGTTTCCTTTATATAGGTTTAATGTATATAAAGAAAAAGGAAACTTTTTTTTTTGCTAAATTATAACCTGAATTAAAATGTTAGATCTGAGGGGGCAATATGTGATTGAGAGCATCCACTCTGCTGACAGACTACCTTAGTTTGATGTTCCTATCTGCTATTAACTAGTTGGGAGTCCTACATCATGTTATTTAAACTAAGTTTCCTCATCTACAAGATAAGGGTAATAGTATTTACTTCTTAGAGTGGTGAGGACTAAATAGTTATATTACGCCAGGATTTTAGAATAGTGCCTTAGAAAAATCAGCAGTCATTTAACAAGTTAGCTATTATTTGCAGTAGATTAATGTGTTCAATAAACCTACAAGATTTAAACAAAATGCACCATACTATGGATGTGTTGGCTTTTCCTTAGGGAAGGCAATTCTAAAAAAGTATCTTCTCTCTCTACATGAGAAAAGAATGAAAGATTCAGATTTATGGGCATGCCTAGCTTTGCATATTGTATCTCAAGTCCAGACTATGTGACATATCTTTATAGAAAATATAAATCACCAAAATGTCTTTTATTCAACAGGCAGATATGGTCCATAGGAAAGATAAAAAGTTTTCCTGAGTGTCTCAGTGAAAGTAAAAGGACAAATACATATAATTCAATCATTCCCTAGAGAATGTCCTTGAAATTATACTTAAAATTATTTTATTCAAAAACTGACCAATTCATGATGCTGTAAACTTGACTGAAATGAGTTGAGATTTACTTTAGAATGGAGGTAGCAAGTTAAAACATCTTCAATTTTCATTTTCTTATAATTTATGTTCATTGAATACATTTCACTAATCAATTGGAATATATAATAAATCATTAATATAAATTGGCTTTATTTTCCATATCAATGGGTGTTTCCCTCTTGCCATTAGATAGCTTATTTTATACACTAATGTGGCAAAGTGTTCCGAAGTTTTTTTCTTAAAAATACAAACATAAATAGGGATATTGAAGAGTTGTTTTGAAATATAAGTGCCTTCTATGTTGCAATCTTGCTGTCAAATCCAAAAACATCATACATTTCTGCTTGTCATCATGTTACCTCTGAAGTATTACAGCTCTTCCTGATTACCGCTTTCTCTCCTATCTCTTCCACTATGTCTAATCGTTGATCTCATCAAGAACACAGCACCTTCCTGAATTCACTTCCTTTCCAATCTACACCACTGACTAGACTCCTCAGTTCCCTTGCCTTCTTGCATATGCACCGCATGTACCCTTTCCAATACCCAACCTTCTGCTTTCTTATTCTTGCCTGACCACTGAGCATTACTAGAGAAAACTGTATATCCATGTTGGTTGGCGCTGTTCTAAATTTGTGTTTTCTGTCTTTTGGTCATTCAGGACTATTTGGCAGACCTCTTAATAGTATGCGGTTAGCTCAATTTCCAACTGCCCATTGGGGGTGCTGCAAGCTTCCATTAAACTCTTCAAGACCCTGCTCTAACCCGTGGAACTTCCTTTGAGTAGATAACTTTTTGCCTCCACATTTGCAGAGAGGATAAAACACCTCTCATCTGAACTGCTGAAACAGTTTCGTAACTGGTCTCCTTATTTCACTTGTACTCCCACACCAATACATCTTCTATGCTGCCATCATAGTGACCTTTCTGAAACTTATATCTGAATATGTCACCTTCCTATTGAGATATAGAGGCTCTCCATCATGAGCTTTAAAAAAAATTTTGATACCAAACTTCTGAATATGGAATACCAGGACCTTCTCATTTTAGTTGTAGCATAGTTTTTTTTTTTTGTCTCACCTGTATCTATCTATTGCTATATGCCACATTTCTATAAATTATTCTTTGTTTTTTTTTTCATTTTTGCCCTTGCTGATGCTATTTTTTACCACATAGAATGTAACTTCTTTTCTTTTGATCCTGGTGAAATTTTGCTTGTCCAGCTTAAATGGCTATGAGGCCTTGTCTGATTTCACAAGGTGGAAATAATCAAGATCTTTTAAGTGCTTTTGTGAAACTTAGCATGTTCATATTTTAAGACATTTCATATGCTGAAGAACAATTTGTTGCAAATAAATTACATTTGTATGTTTTTCTCTCCAATCAGATGACAAACTTATTGATTCTGTGATTTCTAAAAGTATTTTTTTAGCACTTAGGATATTGTGTAGTCAGGAAATTGTGGCTGCTCCATAAATATTACTTGAATTGAATTTACTAAAATACATTTTGATTTACTAAAATACATTTTAATTTAATGTCTAAGTATATGAGGTCCAAGCTAAACATGGAATAAAGAATTCTATTAAACAACTAGGTAAAATGCATTACCTCACTAGATTTTTTTTTATTTTTAGTAAGATCTACTCTAAGTCTTTGATATGAAATATGTGGTAGAGGGGGAACTTTAGGAACTTAAGTCACTGAGGTCAAAGAATGCTATTTATGGCACTGTTAGGTCAAAGAAGAATGATCTAGACCTTATATGGAGTGATAGTCTATCCACTGCTAAAGGGTGTTTTCTTTGTTGTAGATTGCCAAGTTAATAAAGATAGCCTATAAACACACTGTCTAAAGGTCTTCTATTCACAGAGGCTGATTAGAAGGAACTATTGCAAAAAGTAATCTGATCACCTTGCTACCTTGGGGAATTGTTGGAAGGGTTGCAGCCAAATTGCTTGATATGGCTTTATTGCTATACCTAAAATTTAGTCCTTTAAGTAGATTTTATGCCCTGGCTGCTGTGGCTCAGTGGATTGAAGGCCAGCCTGTGAAGCAAAGGGTCACCGGTTCAATTCCCAGTCAGGGCACATGCCTGGGTTGAGGGCCAGGTCCCCTAATGGGGGCTCATGAGTGGCAACCACACATTGATGTTTTTTTCCCTCTCTTTCTCCCTCCCCCATCTCTCTAAAAATAAATAAATAAAATCTTTACAACATGCTTCTATTTTGAAACTGAGTTGATTGTTTTAATGCCAAATAAGCATTCCTCTATCACTAAAAATATCTGATTTCTTACGATATCAGTGGATCAATTAAGTGGGTTTTCATTTCATTAGAGACAATTATAACATGGGAATTAGTATTCTCTCCTTTTCTCAAATCTAATTACATGTCACACTTGCATTTAATTGGGCAATAAGCACCTGCATTATGAGCTATTGGAGGTAATATAGAAGCATATAAGATATCTGCAAGCTAAGATAACCTCTGATTTTAGAAATTGAGCAATGAATAGAATAAAAGCTTAGTCAGGGAGATAAATTGATACATCATAATTCTACTTGGGAAAAAAAAAACAATGGAACAAGTCACAATAGAAAACTTAAGAGCAGCCTATTCCTTTCCAATCAGAAAAGGATTCTACATTGCTCCTCATCTTTTAGCCATAAGAATTATAACTTTATAAGAACAATTATCACTTTAAGTCCACTAATCTCAATTGCAAATATAATAAAATGTTCTCAAGTTTTTAGCAATTGGTCAGATATATGACCTGCTGAAACATCTGGTTTATGATTGCTTTTAATATTTCACCTTTAAGATGATAAACAAGCCCCACTTAGCAAGCTTTTGATGAATGTGAAAAAACAAAACATCCAGGGGAGGAGAGAGTCTCTAAATTAAAAAGATAAATATATTATCTTTAAAAAAATCAAAACAAAACAACCTCAACAAATTGTTATGCCTTTTTGCCTTCTTTTCTTTCTTTTTTTAAAAACTTAAGACACAGAATGAAATAGAATAGCTCCATATTGTGTGAAAAAAGTTTATTAACTGACTTAAAGTTCCTAGTCAATGCCGATCATCTCAATTTACTAAAAAGGTAGCTCTGAATATTGGTAATGCATGGGACTTCCTAATACATTTCAGAAACTGGAGATTGATTTGATGCCACCAGCAGAAATATTATTGATAGTTGAACAGTGAGTCATTCAAGTAATTTGGCTGTCTCATTATCATTGTTGGGGTGTATCTATTATACTCTAAAACCCTGAAAGTCATTTATAAACTCACTGCTCCAAATAATAGCTGGAATTGCTAAATTTTACCTGGAATTATAGAAGAATAGTTATTCTATTCTCTTCTTTTACTCATTCTATTATAATTGATCAGAAACCAGTTTTTGGACACATGTGTCTTTCTTCTTCCAACAGTATGCAATATTTTATAAGCTATAATCCCTCAAAATAGTTTTATTTAATATTTAAATAGTCTTGGTTCCATGACAATGAATTATATGCTATAAACCTTGTTTATTACACACATGCTCAGTGACCCATAGGCAAGTCACTTTTTGAAGAGCTAAATCAAGTTTGTTGGTTTGTTTGTTTTTACCATTAGCTAGCTTAATCACTCAGTTGGGACAGGTGTATCACTAGCCATGTATAGAAATCTCAAGGAATATGGACAATGTAGTTTAACACTACTTTTTGTTAAATCACACATTATAAAATCTTACAATGTATTATCTGAAAATCATAATAAAAGAACACCTTCAAGAAATAACCTTGTTTTTTATAGACTGGCAGCACATATCTAGCACTGGATGGCAAGATAATCGAATAAATGGAAGTACTCCAATGCTATGCTATAAGCTTTTTTAGAGCAGAAATTGGTAGCACAGTTTTTTTTTAAATGCCGACACCATTATTTCATATAAAAGGGCTTAACATGAACAGATTTGAATGCAACTTGTTTCTATAATTTAAAGCTATAATTTATAGGGCATGTGAGCTGGGTTACAGTGTAGAAATAATAATTCTTAGGAACCACTGAAAGCAGTTGATCAAGGAATATGGCTAATCAGGAAGAGGACTCTGGTCTAAAAAATAAGTTAATAGAAATCTTTGGCATTCTTATTTTCTTACCCTTACTAGATTCTGTAAACAGCTAAGGTCTGTATGATTCTAATATTCTATCTTGGCACATTCTGGCATTTACTGAGGGATGTGAAAACAAAGGATTAAAAATCTTGCAAACTGTCCTAATGAAGTCACCTGATGTCCATAGCTCCAGTTTTCCTATTATTTGCAGTATAAAAGCTGGCAGATCAGTTTCTATGAAACTTTATGAAAATTAAATAATATAACACAATATAACCTCAGCTCTAATTTTTCTTGTCACCAATATAATAACTATAGGATTTAACAAGTTAGAATGAGATTAATTCATGTAAGTAATTGCTGTGTGCATTAAAACCCTGATAATTTCATGGCTCAAAATTATAAAGAATTGAGTAAATATCTATGTAGGATCTAATATTGAACAATGGAGAAGAACCAAGTGGCACTCTAGACATGAAGAGGACTAGAAGAAATTCTGTAACTTTGTTTATGTTTTTGTAGTGGTGAGGAGAAAAAACACAGTCAGATATGTACCCTAGATTAAAAACATGATTTTAAAACTTCAGACAAGTACAATTTTTCAATGATCAATAGTTTTTAAAATGAAATTCCTGTAATACAAATGTAAACTGTCCTAATGAATGAAGGGAAGGAGATGCAGCTGAAGTCAAGATAAGTCACAAGAAAGTTCCTTAGCAAAAGCTTTAGCTTAAGGAGGATTTCTACAAAAGATGGAATAAGAGGCCACTAGGAATTAAGAAGCAGAAAATAATACCAATTGCTTGTAAGAAGAATTCCAGGAAGGCAAATATTCAGCTGATGCTTGTTAAAAAACTAAATATAGATTTTAAAAAAATTTTAATGACAAAAGAAAGTGGAAACATATGGCTTCAATATTTTTGGCTTTTTTACTGTAAGGAGAAAAGTCTTCAGACTAGGAAGCTAAAAAATAAATACTTCTCAATATAAGGAACTACTAAGATTCACTTTGTGGTCTCTTTGAAGTAGTAGAATAGTCTTAGGAATTGATGAATTTTTTTGGAAATTGGCTTAAGGTGACTGTCAAATGTCTTGAGTCTTATTGCTTAAAGCAACTTCTCTTATTCAAAAAAAAAAAAAAAAAAAACCAAAAGCCACCATGGATTCTACAGAAAACACAATGATGAACCTGATATAGGTACATAGTGAAGTTTTAGAATAGGTTATGATTGGGAGGAGTTTTGTTTTTAAATTTCAACTGAAGGATTAATATGGATTCTATACAAATTAAGCATTTTAAACTATTTTTTTCCTGGACAGTATCTCTAGGTTGGGAGACAAGAGGAAAGCCATTGGCAGTGTGTCTTGCATATGATGAAATTTTGTGCAATATCCTTATGTAATATCAATGGAATGATAGTACTATTAGGTGAATCCAGAGGAGGACTTTGAATGACTGGATAAATCATCACCAAACCCTTATTATATGAAATGTTAAAGGGACTTATCTAAGAAAAAGAAGATAAAAAAATAGGACAGTAAAAAGACAGCAAACTCACAGGTATTAACAACCACACCTAAAACAAAAGCAAACTAAGCCAACAGCTAGAACAGGAACAGAACCACAGAAATGGAGATCACTTGGAGGGTTTGCAACAGGGGAGTGGGAGGAGGAGAGAGGGGGAAAAGGTACAGAGAACAAGTAGCATAGACGGTAGGTAGAAAATAGACAGGGGAGGGCAAGAATAGTGTGGGAAAAGTAGAAGCTAAAGAACTTATGACACATGGACATGAACTAAAGGGGGGAATATGGGTGGGAGGGGGTGTGCAGGGTGGAGGGGAATGATGGGGGAGAAATAGGACAATTATAATAGCATAATCACTAAAATATAATTAAAAAATTTCAGATTAAATGCTGTAAAGCTGTCATTGCTCCTTTTTTTCCCTTAAAATGTTTTTTTTTAAAAATGTTCTTTCTTTAATCAATAAAGCAGCGAAAACAGAAAGGAGGCTTAAAACATTGGAGGGTTATTCCACAATAGGAGGGATGATTAACATCATAGATGATAAAACAGACTCCGAACTTTCTTAGCAGAATTAAATAGTGCCAGGTGAAATCTGAGAAGTTAAACTTTAACAGAAATAAATATAAATAGTTGCATTTAGGCTAAGACATAAAGTAAATAAGTGTGGGATGCTATTTATGACTTGGTAACATTAAAGCATTATAGGAGCCAAAGGTGAGTAGGTTAAACTAATGATGTAATTATGTAAACAAAAGTATGGTGTCCAGATCACTGTAATAGTTCCAACACACTTGGCAGAAGTGTGCTAAAAGCAAATAAGATGTACAGACGAGGGTAACCAGGGCAGTGAGTTATCTAGAATTCATGTTATACATATAAAGTTAGGGTGATTATATGCATCCAGATCAGAAATCAGACAACACAAATTATGTTTGATAACCCAATTCCATTATACAGTTCTAGACCTGTACACTGTGCAGGGAACTATGGTGAGAGCAAAGGTGAGGTCTTTTATGGTGAAGAGAACCATAAAACCTTAGAGTTAGAAAAAGCCATCAAGTTCAACTTTCCTGCTAGCTCAGGAAGCCCTGACTCGTAGCTGGTTTCAGCTCCTTCAACACTGAGTAACAGGGAGTCCACTAAACTGACAAGGTCATTTATTCCATTCATGGGCAAATGCAATCATTAGAATGTTTTCCCTCATATCAATCTAAAATCAGCCTCCTTCTATCTATCACATCCTCTGAAACTTCAAAGACTACACTATCCCTCCTCTATGTGTCAGCCTTTCAAATACTTGCTCCGTATTTTTTTCTAATTTGCATTGTCAAGATGCAGAAGTCAAAATTTATAAGAAGTTAGCTTTTGTACCCAATGTAAGGAAGAACTTTTTAACTAGAGCTGTATAACACAGAATGCTCTGTCTTTGTGGACAGTAAGGTCTGAGTCCCTAAAATATTCAAGCAGAGTCTCAATAACAATTTTTCAAATATATAAAAGGTATTTCTGTATTAGGTGAGAGGGTGAATATTTAAAACGCTAAGTTCCATGGTGAGATGGCTAATTATTATGCATCATTACATACAGCAGAGCACATATTACATGCCTACATGAATAAAAAATAATTTGTCTATTAAATGAATTCTTTATGTTAATATAAATAATTAAAAATGGCTTCTATCATATTTGCCACTATAAACAACTCAAGTAATATACAAAAAGAAAAAGAAGAAAAGGTGTTATACATTCAAATAAGCATTCAAAGTTAAGATTAACTTCTTGATTAGTTATGCAATAAAGCTATTTGGCATTGGTACAGAATTGGAATGGTAAACATCTTTCCTATCTTTAGTGCTGAGGCACAATGCTTCTAATTAGATTAACAAAAGATCATGACACTTAAGGACCTAAGATGCTAAAAAAAAATGGCTGCCCAGCAACTACATAGAGTGTGAGAAGACAATAGAGTACACAGTGAGAGGTGGGGCTTATTACTGTCAGGATTGGCAGAAGGTTTTTGTTAAAGCCACACTGATTCCAAACTGTTCCTCCTCCCTGTTCTTTTTAGGAAATGCATGAGAAACCTTGTGTGTTTGTATTGTTAAAGAACAAGGAGAAAACAGCTGAGATGGTTAGAGGAAAAGGTAGAAAGTTTAAATTTAGTCATGGTTGAAGTTATGAGCTATTTTTTCTCACCAAGAATTTTAAAGTGAATGATGGCTTTAAAATACACATTTCATAAGTTAAAAATTAGACTTTGAATTAGTCCAACAACAATAACAATTTAAGGAAAAAATTGTAGCTAAAGGAACCAATAAAATAATGGATAAAAAATTTGGAGGTCTTAAATTAACAGATCTTAGGCATTAAGACAATATAGTCTGTGCATGATTTATCAGAAGAGAAATAGCATAATATCAGATTCAAAATCATAGAAGACTAGGGATTATAAATGTGAAAAAGCACTGTTGGTGGGATTGCAGACTAGTGCAGCCACTGTGGAAAACAGTATGGAACTTCCTCAGAAAACTAAAAATGGAACTGCCTTTTGACCCAGCAATTCCACTGCTGGGATTATGCCCTAGTAACCCTGAAACACCAATCTGAAAGAACCTATGCACCCCTATGTTTGTAGCAGCACAATTTACAATAGCCAAGTGTTGGAAGCACCCTAAGTGCCCATCAATAAATGAATGGATCAAGAAACTATGGTGCATTTACACAATGGAATTCTATGCAGCAGAAAGAAAGAAGGAGCTCCTACCCTTTGCAACAGCATGGATGGAACTGGAGAGCATTATGCTAAGTGAAAGAAGCCAGGCAGTGAAAGATAGATACCATATGATCTCACCTTTAACAGGAACCTAAACAACAAAACAAACAAACAAACAAACAAGCAAAATATAACCAGAGACAGTGAAAGTAAGAACAAATGGACAGTAACCAGAGCGGAGATGGGAGGGGATAATGGGGGGGGGGAAGGGTGAAGGTTTTCAGGAACAACTATAAAGGACACATGGGCAAAACCAAGGGCAGGTGGAATCAGGGGAGGGAGGTAGGGAGGGCTGGGGTGGGGGGAGATGTGGGGGGAAAAGGTAGAAAACTGTACTTGAACAACAATAAAATTCAAAAGTAATAAAAAAATAAATAAATGTGAAAAAGTGTAAAACTCTTTAAAATGTTAAGGTTAAAACTTCCCTGAAGTAGACATTCAAAATATAGTATAATTTTCTGTATTTGACACTCTGCTAGTATCAATAGTTTTTCAGATAATTAAATTCAGTAATAGTTGTACTAGAAAATTAGGAACATCTCAATCATCAAGAAATATTAATCTATGGTCAGTATATTAAGTCAACATAATATTATGGCCAATATTATGTTATATTGAATATAGATTAATATTTCATTGATGATTGAGAAGATGCTTCCTAATTTTCTAGTAGAAATCAGTTAAGATTATTACACATCTGATTTGTGTTAATCAGTACAGCTGAGTAAAGAGAATGCATTTCCCCCAACCATTATGTTCAAGAAATGAGCCAAATCAGAAATAGACCTAAAAGTGATCTCATCTGATTCTAATAAGTTTTATAAATTTTGCAGAAGTCTTAGTGCCCTAAAATAAACATAATTTCTTCTGTCATCTCTCAAGGAATCATTTTTATAATATTATAAGTTGGTTACTAGAGAAAATTTTTGGTACAAGGTAGCAAAGATGCTGTATACTTTGAATTATTTGGTGTTTCATGTTATCAGACAGAAAGATTTTTAGTATTTCTCAAAGAAAATTTACAAATTTTTATTGTAAGTGGACTTACAAAAGAGCTACTCTTAACATGTAGTAAATAAATAATATCTATTGAATAAATAAATGAGTGAATACATGCTTAGAACTAACTGGATTATATATTGATACGGCAAATCAAAAGTACAATATGGAGGTTTAGTTTACATTTTACTAGTTTAAATGTAGATATTGAAATGTTAGGGAATCTGTGACTAAGAATGTTAAAGAATTTAGAGCTGAAATAAACTGATAAGTTTAATAACAGCCTTATTTTGAAGTATTCTACAATTTCTGTGAAATAACTCAGGAAGTTTATTTTATTGGCATACTTTGTGTTTGTAATAGGAACAAATATATATTAAATTGCCATATTGCATTCCTGAGACAAGACTCTTCTAGAAGTTCTCAAGTATGAGGTTTAAATATTAAAATATTTTTATGGCCAACTGTTACTTTTGCACTGAAAATACATAGTAATGGGCATTTGTTTCTTATTGGATGACATATTAGTGAATTTTTACATTAAAGGAAAAATTTCAGCTTATAATACCTTGAGCTATTGAGACCAAATAATAGGGTTAAGATCTGCCTATGGCTAAACATAGAAAGTCTGGGGGCCAGGAGAATGGAACTTGTGAGAACATTGCAAAAAATATGCAAGGGAAATGGTTTCGTAGAAGGTTCAGTGTTTTCCAACTTGAAGTAAAAGCACAGGTAAACTCTGACCACCAGATGGAGCAGTTCTGAAGTTGACCCCTGAATTCCACATTCTTGCTTTTCAAAGTCAGTCTTGTGTTTTTTTAACTGTCTGGCTCTGGCTTAGCTGTTTTCATCATAGAGCTTTGAAATAAGCTGACATTACTGACATGCCTCCATAAAGAAGGCTGGTCAAAAGCCATATGGCGCCAAGGCATGAAGCAGGTGGGCAATGAGCTCCTGATGTGTATGGATGTGTGTGGTGGGTATAAGTGTGCATGTATATCCTTTGTCATTTCTTTTCGCATTTCTCCTTCCACCATTTTTGAAAGGATCAACAGGTCACTGTTGCATTTTCTATGGTAATACATGGTGGGATTAGGTTGGGTTCTGAGGTGATGTGTAAGTTATCTCACAAGACTGTTGCTTAAAACACTGCAGAGGAAAAAAGTTAGCTGAAAACCAATTAAACCATACCATCCTCTCTACTTCACATTGAGTTACAGGAAAAAGATATATGAGGAAAACAAATTCATGCAATAATTACATTTTAAAACCTTAACTTTAAACAGAAGTTACTTCTACAGAGTAAGAAGAGAAGGTTGCTTTTAATGTTCATCATTGTTTTATGCCTATCTGTATGTATGTATTTGTTTAGCAATAAGCAAGTTGATACTTTTCAATTAAACAACAAAAGAAAAACATACAGGAAAATTAAAAAACTTCCAATGTATGTTTTATGGTATAATCCTATTATGTTTTACGCTAGCATCTTCTGGTAATTGGCAGCCATACAAAGTGTATTTAAAATGTAGAGGGAAAAAGGAGACATTTGTGACTTCAACTTTCTCTGGCAAGGGTGACCAAGGTAAAAGGAGACAGAACATAAGACAGGTCCCCATAAAATAAGCTAGAAAGTGCTCCACTGAGAAATTGACAATATGCTATTAATGATCTGAAGAAAATTGGTTTGCTTTTTTGATGTGTGAAAACAGTAACAAGTAATAGTGTAGCTGAATCCAATCATCTTTTTTGGTAAAACAAATTGTAAATCATAACTTGCCTTTTTATACTGGTGAAGCTTTTGTCATCCTTTTAGGTGAGTTTTAGTTCTTATCTGGCCACCCATACTATGCAACTTTGTAGCATCTAGAATTCATTCTTTTGCCTTTAAATGTAGCTTCATTACTTATTAACATTCCTGAGATTATTTTCCTGGCTGATACAGGGCTATTGGTTATTCAGTGAAGTACAGGTTGGAATTTCAACATATTTTACACATGAATCAGGGTGAAACTAGGTGATGGGAGACTTCCAGTGCAGCTAGCCTTCCTTCTACACGCTGCAGATTTTTGTAGGAAAAACAGCTGCCTAGGGGTGCTAGAAGATATGGTTTTTAATAATGAACTGGTTATCTCACATGTCATATTCTTGTGGACTTCATATTTCCAATGGGGGTGAAACAGGCAGGAAGAGAAGGGTTTCAACAATAGAGAAGGTGACTATAAATGAATAATAATACAAAGAGCAGCAATTCTAGTTAATAGTGTCCCAGGTTTCTGGTGCCCAGCATAAAGAGGGTATGCTGAGCACATGTTGTCCTGTCCTTTTCCTCACCAAACACCCCAAATGAAGAATTTTACAATGTATTGATCTCTGTCTTATGTCACACAATTCATAAAACAATACCTTTAGCTTTAACTATTATATAATTAATAAAATGGAAAATAATTTGTGGCAAGATGGTTAGCTACTATTTATTCATTCATTCAGTCACTCATTCAGCCACTCATTCATTCATCCAATAATGCCTGGCTTACGATGGACCATATACTATCTTAGGCACTGGGTGTACAAGATGGGAATAAAATCTCTGCTTTTAAGAAACTTATGTTTTGGTGGGTAGAGATGAAAAGCAAATCAGTAGAAACTATTTGATATTATACTTATAGTGATAAGGCTGTGAAGACTACAAAACAGAGTAGCATACCACAGGATGAATGATGGTGGTGGTGGGGAGACATCTCGGTCAGACTGGGTTGTCAGGGCAGGACTCTGAGGGGAAAATATTTGAACTGATACTTGAATGGCAAGACCTAGAAATACATATTTCAGTAACTATATACAATAAGGCTAGTGCTATTTGGAATACAAGGTTTCTTCTGAGTTCCTAAATGTCCAATGTAAAAAAAAAAAAGGAGTAGCGAGTGATAAGAATATGAAATGAGGTACATTTTTATTTTAGCTCCTGGAACATGGCTAATATATTATGTTGAAACATAAAAAATTGCTGATATGTCATCATTTTGACCTACAAAAGCAGCTGAAACTGAACAAAGTTAGGTCATATAGTTAGGTAAATGTTATTTAGTGAGGTTTGCCAGGACCAATTCACTATTCAAGTGTTATAATTGCTCTCTTTGCCTAAATTTAAATCTACATAAAATCTACACACGTTACATAATTATAAAACAGTTTTTGGATAGACTTACAGTGTGTCAGATACGGAAACGAAGTGCCTTTTGGCATTACCTCATTTAATCCTCATCCAACCTCATCAATACTGATACCATGTGATTTAACAATGAAGACATTGAGGTCTAAAGGTGTTAAACAACTTGATCAGTCACACTACTTGCAAGTGGTAGAGTGATAAAGCAAGGATTTGAACTGAGGAACATCTCCACAGGTTGTATTCTAAGTTCTGATCATTTAGTGTTTATAGGAAAACATGCTCATTCATTTCAAAAATCAACAGTAATTATATCTAACTAGCTACATGTTCAGTTATGTAATATTTATCCCCATTTAGATATCTAGCATTTTGTTAGTGCCAAGACTTAAATGGTAGGACGTGATCTGGGGTATGTGTCTGCACATGTATTTTTGCAAAGAGTGAAACACTGTTTGAACAAATCATTTGAGGATGTAATCTATATAACAAAAGTGAGGCTCATGTAGATAAACAGTTTGGTACATTTCTTTTCTTTATGATCTCAGAAACAAATCAAGGTTAGTCTAAACTATTCATAATCATTCCATTTCCCTTGCAATTTAGCCATGGGAATGTGGTACAACCTTAGTCAATGGAATCTGGAAGAATCCAGGAATTCTTTCTTGATATTACAAAAAAGACTAAAGATAGAGCCTGTCTTTGGCATTTTGGATGCTGTCTTATAAGAAGTGATGCTTGGAGCTCTTGTCATTACAGAAAAGTTAACTGAGATTCCTGACACTGCACAGCCATTCAATTCACTCCAGAACAACCTCACCTCTGAATTTTCCATAAACTAAGATAACTTTTTCTTATTATTTAAGCCAAAAAAAAAATGAGGGAGGTGATTAAAAATCCAACCTATAATCAATATCAGAATTATGGCTAGACTCTATATTTAACCTTTAGTGTTTTATGTCTAGTAGTCTTTCTTCAAAATCAGAAAATAAGGTATTGATAGAACATTTGTTTACTACGTTATAGATTTTCTGTGTTCTTTATTTATATGTGTTTGTTACAGAACCAGCCAAGAATGGTGCCCTTTAAACTTAACAAAACTGGCATATTTAAGGTTCTCTGTTACTCTTTCTTGAACTTTAATGAATGTCTTTTTATTTACAATCCTTATATATCTTTTCCACCTATTACCTTTAGAACCAAACCATAATTTAAGATATTATTGGTGATTATACTGTTCTAAATTCTTGGTGTTTGTGCATAATTTATCTTGACAATAAATTAAGACCATAAAAAGTACTTTAAAATTATTCTTTCTTTTCAACTTGCTCCTTTTTTTCCTTTAACACAATTTCATACTTTAGAAATATCTTCCCCTTGCCCACACACTTCCTACCTGAATGTTCTTAAAAACAAAATTCATGGATTTTAGAAACTCTTCAGGAAATTACTCTAGGAGTCTTTAAAATGATTGAAGAAGATTAGTCTTTTTCTGTCCTGAATTGGTAGTCATTATCCAGCCTGTCTGCTAGATAATTTAAGTTATTAGGCCACTCAGTTGTAATGGTGTGCAAAGGATGTTAGGCTCAAAAGAATAACTTTAAAATGTGTTTCTTAGCTGATTTCATTTTGAAAGCATCAGTAAAAATCTTGACCAGATAACCTGAAGTGTATTATAGTTACAAGGAAATAGATTTTGTCTACCCTCCTCCTCCCCCCCACCCCAAACCTGTTGGGTTTTGCTTTAGATTTCTAAGACCAAGCTAATAAATGTGTAAATTAAGTGAGAATACTGCTAGGTTATTTCCAAGACAATCAAAGAGAGAACGTTATAACCTCATTGAGTATACAGAGGCACTGAGAATGTATGGCTAGTAAAGAATACTCTTATAAATGGGCCATGAGGGAAATCAGCAGGATCAAGCGATGACGTTTTTGAAAACCTCATTTAAATTTCCTATAGCAAAGGAAAGAAAGCTATTTCAAGCAGACTTCAAGCTGCATTAACCAAAACAGTATTTTAGTGTTGTGGCAGATGATTTCTGAGTGAAATATATCTTCATATTTTGTCCCACACTTTTATGATTTACACTCCTTAAAACTTGCATAGGCTGACATAATTAAATTTAACTGAAGTATTATAAGTCCTATAGCTCAGTAAGCTTCAAAACTGCTCATTGGGATAATAGGAAATTACTTGTCTTCTCCTAAATGCCAGTGAAGTAGGTCAGGTTAATTAATATGCAAGCTGACTTTTCAGTCAAAGGAAAACAAGACAAGTCTCATCTGTGTACTTTTAGTACCATCCATTTTACACTAAAACGAGTTCAATCTGAGAAAAAATCAGTATGACTCAAATAACTGAGTTTCAAAAGAAGACAAAAGGTAGTTCAATCATGAGAATACACTGACGTCTGTTCTAAAGAAGGCTAAACTTGCACTTCATAAGCAGGACCAAATTGAACATATAGGTCACAGATTTAGGAACATCTTGCTTCTTAGATTGCTTTGAAAACTCATAAACACTGTATAATGTATGTTATATAAAGTTAAAATAAATATAAATGATAAAAAGGGGTTTGGTTGATGACATAATTCTTTACCCTTAAAGCAGAAAATAGACTGTATTTTCATGTTTTCTTCCATTATTCTTTCTGCCTACACTCCTGATACTTCCTGTTTTTGACTTCTTGGCACACTAAGAAAAATGCTTGGAGCTGGAGACTTGAAACTTAGTTCCGCTGTAGGTCTGTACTTGATTAGTGTGAATTTACTTTAGTAGGTCAAACTGAATGCTGGCCTCGAGCAGGACAGTTAGAAACAAATGGCTTGTTGCACTTTGATTCTAACAAGCACGGTTGCCTGCTGACCTGTGCAATACATACTGAGTGCTCTGTATTGGAGGGTGTGCCATACATCTGAGGCTGATGGAATGGCCATGGCTTCTTCCCCTGGAATGAGTTTTACTCTGTTGTTAAAACACCAAGCAGCTTGGTTTGAATAAGCAGCCTGGAATGTTTACTCCTGCTGGTCAGCCCAGGGCAGTGATGAACATGACATCCCTTAAGTAGATCTTAGAGATTCTTTTGAAAACACTGATTTTTAGAGCTGATGTTTCCCAAATGAAGCGTTCATCAAATTGTACACTTTTAAATGTTTCAAATAGTAATGCAGAAAAAGCATCATTAGGGAGGCAGATATACATTCCATTAAAAAAGAAGCACCTTCTATGCAAGCATGAAAAGCACTGCTCTGTTGAGAGCAGTTTGAAGGACACTGAGACATCAAGTGGCAAAATTTATGGAAAAATACCCAGACAGAAATGGGGCCCTGAAAGACAGTACAAGGCCACCTTTAGTGAAGCGGGGCTGACTGAAATAGCATGGACTGCCCCACAATATTGAACCGTAAAGTTCAAATGTGTAATATCAAATTTATGGACAGACTTCCTGGGGCTGTTCTGCCTCATCACAATCATTCCACAAAGAGAGAGCCCACTGAAAAAAGAAGGAAAGTAGTACTGAGTAACTTCCCACTTCACTTATTTGGGAGCCTGAAGGAAGAAAAAGCCACTGACTTACGAGGGTGTCTATATGATTAAAAGAAATCAAATCAACAAAACAGCAAAAGGAAAAGAGATACTAGGAGAAGCAAAACTGAAAGCCATGCACCTAAAGATGCTCTATGGGCTACTGGAGCCTGATGGAACGGTGACCACAGGGCCTGGGGTCTCCTTTCAGGTTCTAGTCTAGCACATGCTTTCTGCTTTGTAGAAATGAACAAATCTGACATAGTTATAGTAGTCGTGCAGTACCTGGATGACAGTTGAAATGAAGTTTTAACTCATCTTTAGATAATTTTACAAAACAACTTGATACTTTAGATAATTATATTAAAATATATTATCATGTTTGCCAGAACTCCTACAGAGGCCTAACATAGCTCCTAGATATTTCTTCCACAGGACTCTTCCATAATCTCTAATAAATGTGAATGTTGACAGGGCTTGGCAGGTAAGAGATGGTAGTTGTCTTTCCTGCACCAACAGTATACCTTTACAATGCTCCTCACGGAGACTATGGCTAAAATATAATTTACATAGAAACTGGTTTAACCTATGAATTTTATCATAAGCAACTCATATTTTGATGATATAAGTCATAATTTAATTCCCATTAAATAATGCAATGAAGATCCATACCATTAAAGGAAGTTCACTACATTTTCTTGTTAATAATTGCCAAAGGACCCTCATTTGAAATGAGCTAAACTTAACATTGACAGGAGGTTCCTGGCCTGCCGGTAACCTGTGAGCTTTGAGTTGTTTTCAGTTCTAATGAAGTACTTCCACAAATATACCCTGTCATCAAAGTCTCATATACTCACAAAATGGGCTGAAGGGTCCAATCTGTGTGCATCCTTTAAAAAGACTGGTATAATGCCCTAGCAGGGCCAAACCAGGAACGGTGTTCCCAGCAACATTGGCTCAGGTCATCTGCACTAACTGACCTAGACCACGTTTTGAATAAAGAGATGTAAACAGTTTTATCCTATTTCTTCTATACATTATTTTTGTATTTGACATTCAACATTTATAGGCAGCCCTAGATGTTCTTTTTAAGTAAAATAACTGATGTATAACTGTTTCCTTACACTAGCCTGGGTTTCTGAACTGGTGTATCACATTAGTTATAAAGAGCTACTTGGTATGGCATGGTGGATAAAGAACTTGATAACTAGTAAACATATTCTTAATTCCAACAAGCTAGAGGGTTACTTAATTGACTTGTCTTTCTTAAGATTTGATTCCCATAAATTGAATTTTGTAATCCATATACATACTAAAAAAGTAAATGGATGGCTTCTAGACATAAATTTGGGTATTTGAAGTTGGTAGAAATATTATGTGAATTTTCTTCTTGGAAAAACTCTGGGAATTTTAAGTTGTGTATGTGTCCGTGTGTGTATTCACTTACTTTTCAACCAAGGTTCTACTAACACCCTCCTTGAGAGCATATATAGTTTCTTAACCCAAACTCAGGGGGCAATAATTGTTGACCAAAGGGATGATGTATGCAAGTGAGAAGAAAGTGGCTAAGAGGAGGGAGAAAAAGAAATGAGTAGCATTAACCTTAAAAGGCTAATGCATAATTGGAGAAAAAAGTTATTTGCTCTAGCTATGGGTATCCTGGGATAGAGGTTTCATTACTCATCTTTTCCCCTAAGTTACTTAAGTTCTGAAAGTAGGACACCAAGGGATAGCTAACTTCCTATGCAGCAAGACCATTATTTTAAGGGAAAAAAGGGAAACAAAATTCCATATTTTTAAAATGAGAAGTTTGAAAAAGTTAGGACTCTGTGTACACAGGCTAAGAATCTCCATCAATATACTTACTTTTGTCTCCTATGTTTTCCCCTGCTGCCTCCCCTTCCTCCTCCTCCTCCTCCTCCTCCTCCTCTTCCTCCACCTCTGTGGGCTGCACGTCATCCTGCGGGTCACAGGCACTAACCGGCGCATTCAGACAGCAGTGGTTGAACCCGCTATCTCGAGGCAGAGTAAAACTTCGAGGCTTGCCCCCATTTCCATTTAACACTTGCATCCTGTCGCTCTCGGCTAATGGGTAAGGCCCATAGTGATCCTGTAGGTGGCATTTCTGAGTCGGAAGGGTGGACTGCCGCCTGTGCTCTGGGGATATGGCCGCGGAGTCAGAGAAGACAGAATCCTCCAGGGGCAGAGTCTGAAGATAGTGTAATCCTGAGCTTGTCAGGGGCGTCTCAATTAAATCCTGCCAGGAGCGGCGCTGGCTGGCTGTCTTGCGAATGGGGGACACTGCACTGCTCCCAGTTACTTCCTGACGAAACTCCTCATGAGAAGACTGAGACTGAGAGGTCTCTGTGGAGGACAGCCGGCTGTGTTTTGCTTCCACGTAAGGACTGGCACAACTCATCTGTGGAAAGGAGCCTCTGATGAGTCTCTACAGAAATAAAGGGCCACTTCTATCGCCAAGAAACATTTAATTTCCACCAAGGTAACATTTGCTAGTTGAGAGTTAATGACTAGTCAAATTTTCAAATATCTCAAAGTTAGGCCCCAGCTGACATTTTATGACACTGAGATGTAGGTGTAGTGAAATGCAGCTATACCAGGTTCTCATGAAAAAATCTCACATATTAATACAGATGTTTACAACAATAAAGTACAAGAAAATGCGAGCACTTATGTAAGAACTATCCAGGAACTAAACAAATAATTGTAGGTTTTTAAATCTGTACTTATTTGAAATCCTGAAGTTGCCAAATTCCTGTTTCCAGAGTTTATGGAGCTTGAGGATGACAGTAAGGAGAGAAAGGCTTTGGGATGTGAAAACAAAATGTCTACGATCAGACAGAACGCTTCCTGTTCTTCACAGGCGAATGTCTGCTCCTATGGGTGCCAAGGAAAAGCTTCATGGCCTTGTGAATTCTGTGGCATTTTTTTAGAGACTTAAAAACATAGGTAGCATGAGATGATACCCTGATGGGGATTAGCCTTTGCTGTAAGTACAGGCACTTCAGAGTATATAAACACACAAGAAATATGGAATATATTTATCCTTGGAACTTAAAATCTTGGAAATACATGTTACAGAGAAGAGCACAACCAAGCGAAGGGACTACTTGCATGAAGTGTATGCTGTAGAACACCTCCAGGCATCGCTACTGGGACAAGCCTTACTCTTGCACTGGGAGCTAACGGACCAGAGCAAGCCCAGACTAGAGAGCCAGCTCAGGCTCTCTATTGGCAGGAGACACCAGATTTGTTAAATGTGCTCATCGCAAATGGGGCTGAGGACAAGCCCAGCTGAAGGGCAAGTGCATGCTGCCCCTCAGGGTAAAGAAGTTATGTGGCATTTTCTGTGGGCGGTTATCTTCTCACATGTTAATAATAACGTGACTCGTTTCCTTCTTAAAACTCATGTGTTGTTATGAATAAATGGCTGCTTGGTGAAGGTGCACTTTCCCTTTCTTCCTCTTTTATAAATATTTTAAAGGAATTATTCAGACCCTGATGTTTTAGGGAAGATATGATATGAACTGTATCTTGTTACTGACTTCATTATTTCATTTCTATAGCTTGTCCTTGCATTCTCTTGCACTCAGTGAACTTCAGCATTTATAAAAGAAATGTGCATACAGATAGGGACAGTTCTGCAATTTTTCCATTTTTCTCTGGTTCTCTTTAGGTAACAGACATTGTCTTGAAGCATTTTATTAAAAGTGTGGCTTTCCTTTTAGTTATTAGCCAAAAATACCCACTCATTTATTTCAGAAATATTTATTAAACACTTAATAAGTAAATGCCACTGCTGAGCTAGGCCAAGAAATGTGTAGATGAATAGACTGTTCTAGAAAAGTTCACAATCCAGACCAGCAAGTTGTGTGCAGGCTCAAGTACTCTGATTTAATTTGTTTGCATTGGGCCTGAGCATCTGCATTTTTAAATGTTCCAGAGGTGATTCTTATACACAGCCAAGGCTGAGAAGGCCAAGGCCTAGAATTATATCAACATCTCGCATAGCACCTTTCTTATTAAAAATCCCCTGAAATAATATGGAGGTGGAATTAAGTTTGCTATTGTCACCTGAATCCAGCTTCCATTTTCTATGTGGAAGACTCAGTCCCAAGACAGGCAGACTTGACTTTCATGGTACCATGACCATGCAATGTATTGTCTAAAGTGGAACACTACTCAGACACTCTCACTAATTTCGTTAGGAAATGGACATAAAGTGAGATAGTCCCAAGCAAATCAGAGGAGTTGTTTACCCTATTAAAAGATCAAAGTATAGTTTATACAAAGAATAATTTACCTAAGTTTAAGAGGTCTGGAGTACCATATATAAACATGTACATTAAACCAGACTCTTGACTGTCTCAAAAAGCTACATGCCAAAACATGGGCAATACAGATATAATCTTCATTTTTATGAGTTTATTCTAAAAGATACAGGAATGAACTTTATTAGTGTGAAATAGATAAGGTCAATTTATATAGCTTTTTCTATGAAAACATTTTTCATTGTTCTTTTCACAAAAGCTACTGTGATACAAACAGTATGTTTTGTATGTTTGCTTAATGAACCTCATCAGATATTTATTACACATGGAATCTGTGGTTACTATTTCCCTTGATTAAATATTGTTTACATGCTTCATATTTTCTGCTTATGGCTTTTAGACTCCCTATCTTCTTTCCCCCTAAGAAACTGAGGGCTGACATGCAATTTAGCACATATCTTTTTTTAACAAGCAAAGTGAGGTTGCAGGTCAAGGAATCTGATGCTGTGTTAAGTACATTCCCGCTCACAACTTACAGAGGGAGGCCGTGGGTATGTATCATAGGGTGGTGGAGGGCTGTCCTGTTTGGGTGTAGATGGAGTATCTGCTTCTTCCTTGTCACTCTCACTCCAGTAATCTGAAAATCCACACACATGGACACATCAACATTCTGTTAATGTTTCTAGACATATTTTCAAGAACATACAACACCAGCTAACAAAAGGAAATTTAAATTCCAATCCCACACCCCGCTTCCCAGCACCCACTATCCCAGGCCCACCAACTTTTATTTTCTGCTAGGTCTTGAGGATGATGGAAGTGTACAAATACCCAATTCCAACCTCTTTTTAAAGCAGGAAATTATAGATGACCACAATTTTAAAGAGTTAAGAAAAAGACACTGCATAAACCAAAGCAAGTTTAGGGTGTTTGAGGTTCCAGACCAAATTATTCTGCAGCTTCAATTAATGAATGATGTCACATGATGCTGCTTCAAGGTGTATCATTTTATCCTAAAGAAAAACAATGACTATATTGCTGTAGATGCCTACAGTTATAAACACTTCCAAATATAATGTCCTCAATTCTCTTTTTTGGCTTCAATTCACTAGTTATCTAACAATCACTGTTTCCAGAGTCATGCTGCCATAAATCTCTGTAACACCATGCTCTCACCTCTACTTTGAAACACACGGCAAATCTGAATTTTGCTAACTGCAAAAGGGCAAATCTGCTGATGTGGGCTGCAAGTTACAAACTTCTAAAACTACCTAAAAGGGTAGAAAATGTAAGCTGCTAGACAAACTGACTTGGCTGATCAGGCAAGAGGGAAAGGGAAAAACTCTGATAGATACATAAGATGAGTAAATAAAATAAAGTAAAAAGGCCAATACTCAGAATCTGTTCCACAGATAATGCTTCAACTACCCTGTCACTGCTGGGTTAATTCTTTATGCTATTTACATGGAAAAACCCAGAAGTATTATCCATATGAATTTCAGATTATAAAGGAAGAGAAAAGATATTAAAGCAAAATTTTCCTTGTTATTATGAAAATCTAAATCAGAAAAGAACCACCAGAAAGCTTGACTAATATTCAGATTTTGGTGAAAAATCATGGCACATATTTTTTTTCAGGACCGCCCTCCACTCAGGAATTCCCATATTGTAGTATTTTTATGTATTTTCTTTGTGCTGCTGATCAATATTAATAAGTACAGCTAAAATATGTTGGGTATTTAACAATATGCTGAATAGAAATTAGCAGAAGTAGGATTTGAACTAAGAACTTGAGTTGCTCTAAATCTCAGAGGGCTACATCACTGGGACTCTTTTGTATAACACAGGGGATTGATATCCACAATCCTTTAACCTCCTCTTTCTGCTGCTCTGTAACTCTGGCTATTGTGAATAGAAATTCCTTAGCAATGGAGCTTATTATTTTTAGGCCTAAAATACAAGGGCTCTGGAAATTCCTTTCTACTGGAATTGTTCCCTTTGAGTAAATGATAAGCAAAGACTAGTTAGTATAAATTTGATGTCTGGTTTTTACATTGGATCAAGCCGGTGATGGCCAGGCTATTAAGCCCCCTGCAAATGTGAACTGACATAGTTGCCCAGGGATGGTTCCAGCAAACACTGGTGAGAAAAGCATGAGCGATATACTCAAACAGATGTAGGTTCAATTCTTGGCTGTGACACTTAACCATCTATATGCTTGTGATGGTTACTTAACCTCTCTGAGTCTGTTTTGTCATCTGTAAAAGGGGGCTAACAGTAACTGCCTTTCAGAGTTGTGTGTACGTGGAGGTACTAAATAAGGTAACATATGTCAAGAGACTTTGCCCTGGTCTGTGTGGCTCAGTGGGATGGAGAATTGTCCCATAAACAAAAAGGTTGCTGGTTTGATTCCCAGTCAGTGCACATGTTTAGGTTGCGCTTCGGTGCTCGGTCAGGACGTACAAATGGCAACTGATCGATGTTCCTCACTCACATTGATGTTTCTCTCCCTCCCTTCCCCTCTCTCTAAAATCAATAAACATGTCCTCAGGTGAAGATTCAAAAAATAAATTAAAAAAAGAGACTTTGCACCTTGAAATCACTCAATAAATATTAGTTAGGAGCCCTGGTCCTCTTTGTAGGTAGCATGCCAAGACAGTCTGACCCAGCTCACATAAGACCTAAATGCCTGGCGTTTAAACTTCTCAGACATTAGTTTTTTTCTTATAGCAATTTCTAGCCATGAAAAGTGAATTCTTGAGCTCTGGGGCCTGTGCTGCGTACTTTTGTGGGAACTTGAAATACTATTGGGAAGTCACGGCTGGAGGTGAAGGGGTTGAGCTTGCCAAGATCACTCTGCTTTTACCCTTCCTACTATTCCCAGAAACTGGCACCTCTGTTGAGCTTCTCTTTGACCTTTGCATTAATACCTTGGGGTCTCAAGGAGTCAGCACCTCTAGTGATCCTTATTAGCACATGGAGAAGGAAATGATCACTGTTGTATCAAGATCTCTATAGCTATCACTATAAGCGACATATTTGGGAGAATCTGTTCTTCTTTTTCCCCTAAGCTAAATTAGAAACAATTTTAGCTCACTATCTGATGTAATTCTTGGTCTATTAAAAAGCACCACCAATCTAAAGTTTTCTTGGTTGCCTAAGAAAAGACTGAAATATCAATTTGCAGACTAATTTCATTGCTCATACTAAGCTGTGTGTCTTTGAGAGAGCACTGCTAGAGAACAGGCTTTGCAGAAAATTTAGTCAGGCTTTTTTTGGGTTCATGTGGAAAATTACAAGCATATTGTTACTCAGAAGCTGAAACCAGTCTGATTTTCATTCTAAGAGCAAATTAATTTTTTTAGCTCTCTATTTAGAGAAAAATAAATGGATACTTCGAATGTCTCTTGTAGTGAATTCAATTTTATAAGTAACTAATCATGAATAAACAGTGCCATCAATAGAACAGGAAAATTTCCACTTCTCATTTTGATACAAAAAGATAATTTGAAAAGAATTGACTTTTTCATCTAGAGCTATCAAATAAACACAATATATTTCATTCATTTTTATGTAATTAAAGCTTTAAAAAGACCTAATATGTGATTGAAAATAATATGTTATGAATGTCTGACTTGAAGCTGGAAAAATATAGAAAAATGACTAGCAGATAATTAGCCAAATTGTGATCTTGGCATAATTTAATATAACCCTGTTTTCTCTAAGTACAATGGCAAATAATGAAAGAGAACCTCACATTCTTTATATTTCTGTAGTTAATGACAGTAATTCATTAAACTTTTACTGAAGGCAATGGAAGAGTCACTTCTAAGTTGCACTGAGCATTTAAATAGATACAGTGTTTGGCAATTATTTCTTTGCATCATTATGAAATATTCCCAATCCTCAAACAGCTGTATTTTGAATGAACTTCAACTTTGGTACTGAGAAGTGTCAAATAACTTTAAAGAAGTATGAATTAGACACACATATTCATAGTTTTCTGTATAGAATACTATGAGACCTACTCATGCAAAGGTAGGAGGTCTATGCTTCTGATCTATGTTAGAGTGCCTGAGGAATGTACACTCTAGGTAGAAATCCTAATTATTCCAGATTCCAGTTACCAAGAGAGATTTGCGTTGTAAGTATTACCTTCTGGCTATGATTGTCTACCATACTCCAGTAGGCACTAAAATATTTCCTCACACAAGAGACCAGGGCAGCAGGAATCCATGGAATCAATACTTTTTAGAGCCTGCATGTATAATACAGCTTACCAGTTCTTTCATCCATAACGAAATTTGGTCATATATACCAAATACAAAGGAAAATCACTAAATCAAGAACATGCTCAGCTTCAAAGTAATGCCCAGTGATAAAATATAGAAGTTAAGCCTGGAACTCCAGCCTTCCATATTCACACAAATTGACTTTTTTAAAGATTTATTTTCCCATCAGTACATTGACCATACTTATAATTCTTACATCTTAAAAAGATCAGAAATGAATCTGTATGTACCTTCAAAGAACAATTTTTTGCCTTTTAAAGAAATTTGAAAAGGAAGGCTTGCATTTTTAGCACTCTCACCACAATTATAGGCCTATAAATTAAGTTGAAGCATGAAGGTGGGTAATAAACATTTTTAGAAATTTACTTTGATTTGTATTTTTTATTGAATTTATTGGGATGACATTGCTTAAAAAATTACATAGGTTTCAGGCATACAGTTCTATAATACATCCTCTGTATGCTGTATTGTGAATTCACTACGTCCAAGGGAAGTGTCCTTCCATCCCCATTTATCCCCTCTTTACCCTCTTCTAGTTCTCCCACCCCCCTTTCCCTCTGGTCATCACCACACTGTTGTCTGTGCAGAATAAACTTTTAACAATGAAGTAAGTGGCTCATTAAGTGGCCTGACATTCGTAGTCTGGCTGGGGTTTGCCTGTGCACACTGATTTAATTAAGATGGCTTCCATGTTATTTGTGGAAGTATCCATGCTGGTTTCACCACAGGAATGTTTTATTTTGTTACTTCCTTGACTCCACATTTTTCTCATCCTGTGAGAACCTCAGATAATTAAGCAAACATAAAGCCTTTCCCCACTCTACATCTGGAAGGAATCTCTCCATTCTCATACCCGTGAACCTTGATTTGTACCTCCTTACATTCACTTTCCATATTTTACTAAGAGTATATTTTCCACTAAAATTTAATGTAATTTCAGGTAGGACAGGTGCTTATTTTGCCTTGATATAATTAGAGTGCTAGCTGAAGGCCTTACATAGAAATACTTATTATTGGATCAAATATCTTCTCTCCCTCTCCATTGCTGACTTTATGTGAGGCTCACTGATCACTTTCTCCAGCAAGTGTTTCTTCATTAATAGTCTCTCAAGCTTAAAAAAAAAATCAAGCTTTAAAAAAAATTTGCACCTACTTAGCAAATTTTAAAAATCAGTTTCACATTATACAAAAATTACTACTGATTTACTTTATGTTGCTCTTTAATTTTTCTTAAGCAATTTCAAGTGTGTATTTTTGAGATCTTCAACAAGATGATGAATTCCCATTGGCAGGAAATATGTTTTGCTATTTCTTTGAAATTTCCTGCCCTTTCTCCTCACCCTGCACCTCTCTACCCACCTCCATTCCCTCACCCTATGGCCAGGGCTTGGTAATTTATGGCCTGCAGGCCAATGAGGCACTCTGCATGTTTTTATAGGGCCTGCGAATCAAGAATGGTTATTACATTTTTAAATGGTTAAAAAAGGAAAAGAATATTTAAAAAAAATGATATGAAATCCAATCCAGGCATCCATAAATAAAGCTCGATTGGAGCTCAGCCATGCCCCTTTACATGTTTAGAGTTGTTTTCCTGCTGCAACAGCAGAGTTGAGTAGTTGCCACAGAACCCTTATGGCCTGCAAAGCCTAAAATATTTACTATTTGGCTCTTTACAGAAAGTTTGCGGACCCCTGCCCTAAACATTTGCTGACAAATTAGTTTTAGGATCTGGTTATCTCCTTTAGATCTCTCTAACCTTTAGTTTTTAGATGTTTTAAAAGGTTTTGGCTGTGGTTTATACTCTGAGAGGGGACAGAAGGATTTTAGAATCTCCATATCAACAGACGTGCTATGCCCGCTGTATACACAACTAGAACTATGTTTGTATGTGTATCAGTTTGTGAAATTCTTTCAACTGTAGGGTCTCAAATTTTTTCAAAAAACTTCATGCTTCCAAGTCATGTACAGCAAATACTCTTTGGGAAATGTGACGCCACTTCAGAATGGTGACCACAGCTTTTGTTCAGATTTCAATTCTGCATCATGATAATTGTTTTTCATAAATCTGAGGTCAATACCAAGGCAAGTTCCATAAACAGTTACACAGTAATAGAAATGAAGAACAAACTAAATAAGATAATTTATTGAAGAAGGGATCATCCATTTGAGCTCTTAGCATTAAAGGCCACTTAAATGTCTATGAAACTACTAAACAGAAAAAACAACTCACCACCAAGGACCTAGAGTTGGGTAAATATATAGAACCAATTAAAGACTTTCAAATTTTTGAGATTTTTTTACTACCACAGGAAAAAGACTGAGGGAGTTGGCAACAAACAGAAGAAAACTTCACGTTAGCTGTTCTAAAAATTTGAGACTTTACTCCCTATCTGTTTAATTTGTTAAACTTTACCTATAAGAAGATACTATGGTTTGTATCCAGAGTACCTGGAAGACAAATAACCATAAACTAACACATGCATTTTCTCTCAAGTGATAACAGCAAATCACTGTATAGAATAACAACAACAACAAAAAGAAGTATAATACAATTATAAAAAAAAAGTATTCTTCCCTGGCTGGTGTAGCTCAGTGGATTGAGCACTGGCCTGCAAACCAAAGGGTCTCCAGTTTGATTCCCACTCAGGGCACATGCCTGGGTTGCAGGCCAGGTGTCCAGCAGGGGGGAGTTCAGGAGGCAACCACACATTGATGTTTCTCTCCCTCCCTTCCCCTCTCTAAAAGTAAATAAATAAAATCTTAAAAAAAAGTATTATTTTACCTTGTTCTTGCTTAATCCTCTCTCTTTCTGCATAACCTGCAGTCAGCATATTAATTCTGTTAAGCCATCTAAAAAAAACAAATATTAAAATCAGAAACATTGCAACTTACTTTCTTATACTTCTTAGAAATATTTATTTTAATATACCTAAGAATATATGGAATAATCCTACATAAAAGATGTGTTCTTTGCTACTCTTGGCACATGGAGACTCCGATGAGCTAAAATTTGCTGTAGTACAAATTGTTCCCACACCAAAGAGTATCTGTTTTGATAGAAAAGTATTGGGCAAACCTGCTAACATCTGTAACATAAAGGGTTTTGAGATAACCAAAACCCTATTAACTCTGTTATTCCAATGTAGAAGCATTCCAACTAGTTCTGTTGTTTTGTTTCTTTAGAACAAATGCTCCTTTAGAGATATTTAAATAATATCAAATATAATTTGTCCTAATAAGAGATAAGGTTGTGGATCCTGCCTGTCAAAATAAGTTTTATCATGAAACACTAGTGTTGATGAAGCTCTTTTAAGTTTAATGATCCACTTAGAAACACATTTTGGGAGTACTTAGGAAATTTGTCTGTAAATACAAGGGTATTGGGTTTTCCAAGGACAAAACAAGCATATACAAATTTAACCTCTGTTGAAATCCCAAAAATTTAACTCCATGAACAATAATAACTTCAAAATAAATCTTAGCTCTTCCCTCTTTGAGAAGTGCTGCTTTCATCAATATTGAGGACTACCTGAAGTCCTGTTTCAATCTCCATCTTTTGTACCACCAGGTCTTTCCCTATGCTCATTATTCCAACTGTTTATACTACATGATGGTGACAAATCACAAAATCTTTAAACTGATCTGACAATTTCCCATTGCTCAGTATGACCTATGACCCATATACTTTCCAAAATCAGAAATTAAGGAATAACCCACTTTCCAAACTAGCTTGAGTAAGTTTGGAACCACTAGTATAGTTAACATCATCCAAGTGTGTAATGATCTTATTGAGATGCATTTTTTAAAGAAAAGGTTGTGCTTGAGAACTTTTTCTCCTAAGAGCTTAGCTCCTCTGTTAAATGGAAGATGACATTCTTTGAAATGACTCACATGTTTCATCATTTATGCCAGCTGGTGTTAACTGTGCATCTGATACTTAGAATATCTTGAAAAGGGAGGAAAGTTGCATCTCTAATAGGCAAAAATCACATCCATGGAAATTTAAGCTTTAATTTTAAGAATAGGTCACCAAAAGCCCAACTTTATTTTGAGAAAATTTATGATGTTATTATTGCCTTAGGTATGTTTGGGAGGTGAAGAAGGGACTGGAGCAAATAGAATAAAATAAAGATTGATAAAATGAATTCAGTACCATGGTATATACACACGCAGTTCAGAAAATTATAAACTATAAGCCAAAATGTGAACATCATGACAAATAACCTTTTAAAATGACTTAATCATTAGTAAAAGGTCAAAATTAAAATCTAGTCAATAGGTCATTTGTAGTAACAAAGGGTTTGAATTTTTGTACTGCAAGGCAAATCTTAGCACTCTAGGGAAAGATTGCTGTGGTTCCTTTTGGGTGAAAATGATGATAACAGTACTAGAGGACTATTTATTATTTAATTTTAATTCAGTCCATCATATTTATTAATTTTTAAAATATCACTGAAATTTCATTTTATCAGACATCCAAAGTACAATGAGGTCTTTATGAAATGAATCAGGAAACTAAAGAAGTGGCTTCTTTATTTTTCAATTCAACAATGTTTATTAAGTATCTGCTATCTGCTCAATAATGAGTCATGTTTTGGGGGTACAAAATGACTAAGACATAATTTGAGCCTTTCAGTGAGCTACAGAATTGCTAAATTTCATAAGATAATTGGAAAATTAAACTACTTTTATGAAGAAAAATTCTGTTCATACTGAACACTCTTTAGAAAAGTGTGTAGATAAACTCAGGGCACTGCACACAGGCACGATAAACTGAACAATACACAAACATTGGTGCAATATTAAACTTGTCCTTAAGACTTCATCTAGAAGATGCTAACCTATACACTTGCTGCAGTTGTGATTTGGTATTTACAGGCTCTTATGAACAGCACATATACATGCATTAAATAAGTCAAGAAATGTTTATTCAGAGCCTATGTGTGCCAAGTATTGCTCTAGGTACTGAGGACACAGATAACAAAATAAAGCATTAGCTTTCATGATGCTTATATCTTAAGAGGGAGACAGACAATAAGCAGGGATACAAATAAACCTATGTTAAGTAGTAGCAAGTGTATTAAAAAACAAGGTAAGAAATAGAATGGTAAAAGTGCCAGGAATTGGGAGGGGCTGTTTTAAAATAAGGTGGTCAGGGGGACAGTGCTGAATTTAGAATATTTTCAAACCTTGATGGGGACGTTCTTTATGTTAGGTCTAAATTCAGTCAGTAACTTACCATATTACCAATTAATTAAAACAAGAAGATACAGGTAAGGGGATATTAGACTCCCACTGAGCAATCCAATGAGGTTGTCAATAACTGACAGAGAATAATGTATTGAGAAAGAAAAAGGAATATGAACCATGGGAAAATGTAGAAATAATAATCACCAAATAGAAGTTAATGAGCCCTCTCAAGTACAAGGACATATGTGCTGACATGATGACAAATATATAGGCCAAATGAATTCAGTAAATAAGTCTCAGAATTGAGAAACATGATGATTTGTTTTATTTCCACAGATTTCACACAAAGTGGAAATTTAAAAAAAATGTTTCAATACTCATTTCTGAGGAGGGAAGAGATGGATGGTGGTGGGGTGCTTAAAAGTGTTTTTGCAAATTATCTCACAATCAAATTTATGCTGATCAAAAAGCAAAAGGTGAGATTTTAATATTCAATGAGTATATATATGAGGTCTGTCCAGAAAAAGTCCAGCCATTGTTAACATACCAAGACTGTTTTGTTTGACATGGATGTAACCTGGCAGCCAAGGTGAGTGGACTGGAGTGCATGTGTGTGAACAATGACTTCACTGTACTAGTCAGTGGGGGGTGGTAGACACTATTGAGTGAGCATGTGTACTGTGTGGCTGTGCATTCAAAATGACTGAGCAAGTAGAGCAACAAATCTGCCTCATATTTTGTGTTAAGCTTGAACATTCCTGTGTGGAAACTATTCTGATGATTCAGAAGGCTGTATCTATGGGCAACTGGTGATTGGCAGCTTCATCATGATAATGTGCCCACTCATGTATCATGTCTCATGCAGAGTTTTTTTGAAAAACATCAAATCCCCCAGGTGACTCAGCATCCCTACAGCCCAGATTTGGCACCCTGTGACTTCTGGCTTTTCCCAAAACTAAAATCACTTTGAAAGGGAAGAGATTTCAGATCATCGATGAGATTAAGGAAAATATAATGATGGTGCTGATGGTGACTGGGAGAACTGTGTGAGGTCCCAAGGTGCCTACTTTGAAGGGGACTGAGGCAGCATTGTCCTAATACAATATTTCTTATATCTTCTATCTTCTTCAATAAATGTCTTTATTTTTCATAGTACATGGCTGGATACTTTCTGGACAGACCTTTTTGTGTATATACATACATTTGGGTATATGTGTACATAAGTAGATATGATTATATGTATGTGTGTGTATATATATGTGTAGATATACAGAGATTTTATAGAAGAAAATTAAGGATTACTTTTTCATTCCAACTATTAGATCCTATCGCAAATAGTACTATATATTTTAAATACATATGGTAATACTTTAGAAATTATTAAATAAGAAGATAAAGCATATATTTATTATAATTATTATAATTATGTAATTAATAATTATAATACATATATCATCTCTTGAAGACTTACGTACGTGCCTTTAAAAGAGTACATATAGAATGAACAAATGAAGCAACACCCAAGTCATCTTGCTGTTATGTAACAATTAATTTATTGAACAAAGTTGCTGGGGGGTGTCTTTCCCCATCACTAATTTTTTGTGCGTGTTTCTAGTACTGACTCTCCCATTTCTTTAACAAGTAATTTTTAAAAATTTGCCTAATAAAAGTAAATATCAGGAATATGCTTATAAAAAAGCAAAGCAAAAAAGTTCATTATACTTACATTTTTAAAAAAGATTCAGTATTTCAGAACAATTTAGTTCTGCCTGAGATGTGTGATGTAGAGATAATATATTTGATCAGATTCATTTTCCTTTGACCCATTGCTTAGAAAAAGTAAAAAAATGCAACACATGGGTTTGGTTTAGCTTCTGTGGTATCCTGAAGCAGATACATGCATAGAAGCATTGGGAAAGAGCAGTGACATCACATACTTCTGCAGTTATTGCTACAACAGGGTGGGGAATGCAGACCAAGAAGGACTCTTTAGTTCATAAAAGTGCATTTTTGAGCAGGCCAATTTCAAAGCCTAAGGATACCCTGATTAGCATGTACCATGAATGATTAAATTGCACTAAATCTTGGATGTAGGTGACTGTGTTTAAATGTATCCATCTTGTAACATAGGATATGTTCTTATACACTACCTACTTTCAGTTTGGTCATAATGTAAACCCTTCATATTTATTCCAAGGGCATTGAGTTCAGCAAATGGTAAAATGGATAGTGAGTAACTAGAAAAGTAGAAGACAGGACTATGAAAACAAAAAATAAAGTAACACAACCCCATCCCCACGTCATGTGAACAAGGAGACAGAGTAGTAACGTATCAATTAAGACAATATTATGGAAACCACATGGAAGGCTCACTTCTCTTATCAATAATGAAAGATTTTTATCAACTATCCTTAACACCTTTCTTTGCCATTTCCTTGTATTCATAGACTTGCTTTGGAAAAACCATGTTGTATTTTCAAGTGTCAAAGAACAATATTAATGAGACTCTAAATTGTACTCCCTAAAATAAAGGAAAATTGACAGATGGAAAAGAAAGCACATTAAGTATTCATTTATTGTGTTAAACTGCATTTATGAAGCTTTACAATTTTATGGTTAAAATATTTGGATACTAATTTTTTGAGATACACAAAGAAAGGTAAATAAGGTAAGAGCTCAAAGTACATAAAAGGAAACTCTATGCTAGCAAACACTTTATAGCACTTACAATGTAGAAGGCCTTTATGTGTGCTTATCTGCTCCTCACAAACGTCCTATGGGTGAAAATGGTTATTATCTCCATTTTAAAAAACAGTTAATACCCAGCATAGAGAGGTCAAATTCTATGTCCTAGGTCACACAGCTAGTAAGTAGGAGAGCTGGGATTTGGACAGTCTGGTTCCAAAGTCCATGCTCTTGACCAGTGTATGTAACCTGAACTGTCAGCAGGTTATGTATGTAATATACTCTGTCTGCTGAAGACCTATAATGGGGAAAATTTTGCATCTTGAATCTAATTTTTAGAAATCTAGAAAAGGGAGAGGGTAAGGAAACGAAAGGAAGAAAGGATCAAATTCATAAAGCTAAAGTACAAACACAAATCAGAATGTTTCAAATGTTAGAAAATATACATAGAGAGATATTCTCAGAGCCACAAAATAATCATGTAGCCATCTAATCATTTGGCTGTACAATGGTGTCCAGTGGCACAAGAAAAGTGACGGAAAGAAATGCTAACTTTGCTTAGGTCTGAATTATTGAGATGGGTGATCTGTCATAAATGCTCAGCAGGAAAAAAACAGCTTTTTTTGTGGGTATCTTTTCTTCCCCATCTGAGAATAAATTTGAAGACATTTTCTTGAAATGGACTATTAAAAAAAACTTTCTTTTAGTTTGTGGGGTTTTTTTTTTTTTTTGGTCTATATATGGATTCGGGCACATTTTTTGGTTAAACTTGACAGTCAATGAGTTTACTTTGATTTTTTAAAATGCTGTTCTTTAAAATTAGGTATGGCTACATTTTATTTTAAACTGATCAATCTAGAAACTTCAGTGACATTCTCTAGACATTAATGTGAAAAACGTATTAACTTTCTAAGTACTTTGAAATATAAGTACACTTTACCTGTTCATATCATCAAGATGCTCAGCAGCAAAATAAAAGCTTTTGATTTTAGGATGACAGGCTTTGAATGCACTGCAAAAGAAAAAAATGCATTTATTTTATTTCAAATTGGGAAATAGATTAGAATGAAATCATTTTTATGGGTAAAACTACCTGAATATCTAACCTGAGTTCACACACATAATGCTTCTGCCATAATGACAGAAATCAGTAAAAAAAAAATCCAATTTTCTACCCACAAAATGCTTTCTTATTACCTCAATTTAAAGGCATTAGACAAGTAACCTACAATTTAAAGCTAGAAAAAAATTTTAAAGTATTCCCCTTTCTCCCTCTCCCCAAATAAAATCAACTTACTATTTCTTGCGGCATTCACTGGCTCTATCAATTTTAAATTCAGGCAGACTGATGAATCCTTCTGCTTTTTCATCCTAAAGAAGTAACACTCTTGTTTAGGATATTATGTAGAATGGTTTGAAGCTGATACTATATAACTAATGCCTTAAATATCTATACTAATAAATGTGTCAATTAATTCCTTAAATGACATTTTAGAGATTAAAATTCCACTTTATTGGCTATATTTCATTAAATTAAAGGTATATTTTGAACATTTAGAGTACCACAAATTAAAATATGTATAGAAAAATCCTTTTTACATTAAAATGTTGATAGAAAATTCTTTAATTTTCAAAATGAAACATTTTTTTGTAATTTTCTAATCTGAATGTTTATACACTTTTATAACATATAAAATAATTATAGTGCACATTTAAAATGAATGATTTTCTGATTCTTTTTAATGTTCAGATATAATATATATGGGAATTTACTAACTCAATTCCTTTCCTGCCTCCAAAACATCAAACCTGAATTAAATAATTATTTTGTATAGTCAAGATTTCACAAATGAAATAGATTATTTTAATCTTCAGATACCTGATTTGGTATATATGCTATCTATAAAGGTTATTTTTCACTTTAAAAATTAAATGAAATAGACAAAATCCTCCTATCTCGAATGAGGGATGAAAAACAAGATAGAAGAATTATCCAAAATCTTACATTAGATACACGTTATCCAAACTATGCTAAGAATGACTTTGGCTAAACCTTTTCATCATTATTGTCCCTTTCATGCTCATGACCAAGCTCCTCAGACTTTACTCTCCCAAACTTTGATCTGTGCTGTACTGATGGCTTCTTATATCTCAAGTTCAAGTGAGATTGAATCTCCATTTGCTATATCAAAGAAAATATAGAGAGTATCAATTATTTTACTGTGTGTATGTATATATGTAAAACTTAACAAAAATTTGATATTCTTGATAGTGGCTAACATGTTTGTGTTATTAAAAAACTAGTATAATAATTTTTTCAATATATGAGTTTTTTTCTTCCAATCTTAGGGTAAATACAATAGTCTCACATCTCTTTCTCAACTTTGATTTCCCTTGTTACCATGATGTCTTTAATTTAAAATGTTTAAATTTTGAACCATTTAAAACATTGCGGGTGTAGTTATTATCTTCCCATATTGATGATATGAGGGACTTTCACATTTCTCCTAAAAAATGTCACACTAGGGTATTTCTTGCAATGTATACTGTGAAATTATTCACTCACCTCTCATAAGGCTAATATAGTAACAATAACTCTCTGATTGAAACTTAGCTACTATTCAATAAAAAGAGGCCAGTTTTTTGATCACTTAAACTGTGAAAGATTGAATATAATTTAGCATACAACAGACAAATCTACAAGTGACCTTAAAATAAAAACAGACAAAGGGAATAGTATATTTTGATAATGCTTGATTGACTTACTAAGTGTATATATACACTAAATGAAAATGTAGGTAAAATTGTTTGTTTACTACATCTAGAATAAGACACATGATCCCTGGCTGCTGTAGCTCAGTGGATTGAGCACAGGCCTGGTAACTAAAGGGTCATATGTTTGATTCCCAGTCAGGGCACATGCCTGGGTTGCAGGCCAGTACCCCAGTAGGGGGTGAGGAAGAGGCACCCACACATTGACGTTTCTCTCTTCCTCTTTCACCCTCCCTTCCCCTCTCTCTAAAAATAAATAAATAAAATTCTCCAAAAAATAAAGTAAGACACATGAAATTATGTGATTGGCAGAAAAAATATCAAAAGTACAGTAAATAACCAAATTCTTCTATATAGGTAATACAGACATTTATATTAAATAATCAAATAGTAACTCAATGAAATAAGATGTCAATTTGAAAAATATTACTAATAGCATATGTTTATTGAGAACTTAGTGTGTACCAGGCATTGGTATTAAATGCATTGATTCATTTTATCCATATAAGAGCCCAGTGAGCTAGGTACAATTATTACTTCCTTTTTTGCAGATATGGAAAATGAGGCACAGTACCTCAGGCAGTGTTAAGAATACTTTCTTAAACATAACCTAACATAAAATAAAATAAGAACATAACAGCCTGTTTTGGGAACACAAAATTCTCTATAGATGTTATAATCATGAGCATAATAATGTTAAATTATATTTCAAAAATTAACCTTCAAATGCAAATTGAATGCTATAACATAATATTGATATTATTCATATAAGACTATTTAGCTGGTATCCTGCAGTAAGCCATGTACGTTTTTTGAGAAAACAAGTTAACAATAGAAATTATTGTTAAAAAAGACTTAACATGATCTGATAGATGGCTATGGCAAAGGAATCAAAGGAAATGTAGTATAAAGGGAATATCAATAAGTAACATATACTCTTGTGTATCTGTTGTGATATGTGGTAGATTATGATATATTACTCTGGGAAAAAGTATGTTAACTGCAAATGAAATAAAATCATAAGAACAACTTAAGTGTATTATATATACCTCACTCCCCAATTGTGCCAAATGAAATGAAACTTGTAGATTTTCAAAACTAGTCTATTCATTTTTTTTTAAACTGAAATAAAGTCTAGTGATAGTAATTTTCTAAAATCACTAAAGGACTTCCCCCACAAAAACAGAACAAAATTTAAAACTTTAAACAAAAAGGAGACATTTAAAAATCTATATCAAATTTCCATGTATAATATTTTAAATTAAGCTATTGCTCTAATTGCCTTGGTATTTTTAATTAGATATATAAAATTTTATTTTGTCTGTGTTTCAGATATGTTGCTACATTAGAATAAATGATACAACTATCTTTACAGAACCCCTGAATACAAACATTTTAAAAGTCTTAAATATTTTTCTTGTGAAAAATAACTAGCAAAAATCTTCTGAATTAGCCTTTAGATGATTACGTGATTTTATAGATCTCAAAAGGATGATTCTTTTGGCTAAAGATAGAGAATGGATGGGAAAACAAAATGTGCTTGTCTTACCTCCTCATTAATATACCAATATAGGGATGCATCCTTAAGGACAAACCAATATTTCTTCCATTTCTGTGAAAAATAACTCTTTGCATCTTTCTTTTTCCAAAGCCAGCCTTCACAGTCACCACGACCAAGATCTTTGCAAGAAATTCGTCTTTTGCTTTTGCCAGCTATAGGACCTAAAGATAATAACAGTGGGTAAAAATGTTCTTTGAATTTTATAAACGTGTGGAGGTAGAAGTCTGATTTATAGATCACGAAAAAATCAATCTGGGTTCTTAACCTTAAAAATTCCTATTTATAATTTAGAAAAATATGGAAATCTTTAATATCACTTTCCCCACATAAGTGACATACAATTTAATCATGAGTATGTAATCAGATTCAAGATGGAAATGGAGTAGGTGGAAGTTATACTCAATTCCTCCCAGGACCATATCAGAATTACAACTAAATTATAGAACAAGCAACCTGAATAAACAATGGAGGTCTAGCTGAACAGAAGTCTTTTTTTAAAGCATATTTTATTGATTATCCTATTACAGTTTTCCCAATTTTTCCACCTTTATCCCCCTCCATCCCCCCCCCCCTTAGTTCATGTTCATGGGTTGTACATATAAATTCTTTGGCTTCTCTGTTTCCTATACCATTCTTTACCTCTCCCCATCTATTTGATGCCTACCAATTATGCTTCTTATTCCCTGTACTCCCCCCCATTCTTCCCCTCCCCTTTCCCACTGAAAACCCTCCATGTGATGTCCATTTCTCTGGTTCTGTTCTTGTTCTAGTTGTTTGCTTAGTTTTTGTTTTCATTTTTTTTAGGTTCAGTTGTTGGTAGTTGTGAGTTTGTTGACATTTTACTGTTCATATTTTGATCTTCTTTTCCTTAGATAAGTCCCTTTAACATCTCAGATAATAAGGGCTTGGTGATGATGAACTCCATTAATTGGACCTTATCTGGGAAGCACTTTATCTGCCCCTCCATTCTAAATGATAGCTTTGCCGGATAGAGTCATCTTGGATGTAGGTCCTTGCCTTTCATGACTTCAAATACATCTTTCCAGCCCTTTCATGCCTGTAAGGTTTCTTTTGAGAAACCAGCTGATAGCCTTATGGGCACTCCTTTGTAGGCAACTGTCTCCTTTCCTCTTGCTGCTTTTAAGATTCTCTCTTTATATTTAATGTTGGGTAACTTAATGATGATGTGCCTTGGTGTGTTCCTCTTTGGGTTCAATTTCTTTGAGATTCTCTGGGCTTCCTGCACTTCCTGGAAGTCTATTTCCTTTGCCATATTGGGGGAGTTTTCCTTCATTATTTTTTGAAATAAGTTTTCAACTTTTTGCTCTTGTTCCTCTCTTTCTGGCACCCCTACAATTCTGATGTTAGAGAGTTTAAAATTGTCCCCTAGTTTCCTAAGCCTCTCCTCATTTATTTTGAATTTTTGTTTCTTCAATCTGTTCTAGTTGGATGTTTATTTTTTCCTTTTGTTCCAAATTATTGATTTGAGTCCTGGTTTCCTTCCCTTCACTGTTCGTTCCCTGTATATTTTGCTTTGTTTCACTTTGCGTAACCTTCATTTGTTCCTTCATTTTGCGACCATGCTCAATCAGTTCTGTGTGCATCCTGATTACCAGTGTTTTCAACTCTGTACCAGACAAGTTGGCTATCTCCTCACTGCTTAGCTCTCTTTCCAGAGTTTTGATCTGTTCTTTCATTTGGGCCATATTTCTTTATCTTGGTGCACCTGTTAAGTGGTAAGGGGTTGGAGCTTTTGGTGTTCACCCTGGTGAGGCAACTCTCTTTGCTGCATTGAATTGCTGTCTGTGGGGGAGGGGTTAGAAAGAGAACAATGCTGCTGGCCTGCTCTGCTCTAGCCCCACTTTCCAATGAACTCTCTCATGTGAGACTGGGAGTTTCTCCTATCTTGGCAACCACCACAGTAGTTTACAGCTAGCTTTGAGTCTTTAGTTTCCCACTCAGCCAGCCCTGCCTTGCCCACACAGTCTACCAACTTGCTGAGCATCCTCTTTGCTCGGTTGCCCGATTCCACCCTCCTACTGGTTTGGGTGAATGTTTCTTTAACTCATCAGTTGTTGGAGTTCCATGAAGTTTGATTTTCTGGCAAATTTGGTTGTTTATTGTTTTTAGATTGGTTGTTATCCTTCTTCTGGTTGTGCAAGGAAGTGAAGCATTTCTACCTATGTCTCCATTTTAGCCAGAACTCTCTTAACAGAAGTCTTATAAATAAATAAATATTTATAGAAGAAGCCATATTGAGGCAGGTAGGAAGGGAAGAGATGTAAAAAGGGCTGGCCCTGCACCCATGTGTGGCATTTGAGAATTGGTAGGGATAGCTCAGCTACAAAAGTTCCTCCTGAGAAATAAGGGGTCTTAACCCCATGCCAGGCTCCCCAGCCTGCAACACCAATGCAGAAAAGGAGGTCCACATATATGATGTGAAAATCAGCATAGATTTCATCTGCTAGGGTGAGATCTGAGGCTGCTAGAAATCCAGGCACACTCTTAAAGAGTCAGCACACAAAATCTCATTCATAGCCACTAACCCTGGGCAGATCTACCTAACACATAGGAACAAATAACAGAGAGGCATCCAAAATGAGGAGACAAAGAAAGATGCCCCAAATGAAAGAGTTGAAGATATACCCAGAAAAAGAGTAAAAGAAATGGAGGCAAGCAATCTAGTAGGTACAGTTTTCAAAACAATGGTTAATGAGGAAGCTCAAGGAATTTAGGGAAAGAATGGATGAACTTAGTGAGAACTTAAAGAGATAATAAGCATAAAAAAGCATATAGAAATCATAAAAAGGACCAGTCGGAAATGAAGAATGCAATATATGAAATAAAGAGTACACTAGGAGGACTCAACAGCAGGTTAGATAAAGAAGATGATCAAATCAGCAATTTGAAAGATGAGGTAGCAGAAAGATGAGGTAGAAAAACCAACCAGAACAGCAAGAAGAAAAAAAGAATTTAAAAAATGCTATTTAAGGGACCAGTGAGACAACATGAAACACAGCAACATCTGCATCATAGGGGCAGCAGCAGAAGAGAGAGAGAGCAAGGGATTAAGGACCTATTTGAAAAGATAATGACTGAAAACTTTCCTAATCTGGTGAAGAAAAAGACACACAGGTCCAGGAAGTGCAGAGTCCCAGATAAAATGAAAGCAAAGAAGCTCACACCAAGACACATCATAATTAAAATGGAAAAGGTTAAAGACAAAGAGAGAATCTTAAAAGCATCAAGAGACAGACAGTTACTTATAATAGAGTTCCCACAAGACTGTAATCTGATTTCTCAACGGAAACACTTCCGGCAAGAAGGTATGGAATCGGCATGAAATACTCAAAGAGATGAAAAGCAAGGATCTACAACCAAGTCTATTTTATCCAGCAAGGCTATTATTTTAAAATGATGGAGAAAGAAAGAGCTCCCAAGACAAGAAAAAACTAAAGGAGTTCATCACCATGAAACTAGTATTACAAGAAATGCTAAAGGTTCTTCTTTAGGAGGAAGAAAAAAGAGGAACATACATATGTATAATAAAATGGCAAAAAATGTGTACCTATCAATAATCACATTACATGCAAATAGATTAAAAGCTCCAATCAAAAGGTACAGGTAGCTGAAAGCATAAGAAAACAAGACCCATATATATGCTGTCTATAAGGGACCCACCTCAGAATGAAAGATGCACACAGGCTAAAAGCAAAGGGACAAAAAAAGATACTTCATGCAAATGGAAAGGAGAAAAAGCTGGGGTAGCAATACTTACAAAATAGACTTTTATCTGACAAAATAGACTTTAAAACAAAGTCTATAGTAAGAGACAAAGAAGGATACTACATAACGATAAAGAGATCAATCCAAAAAGATGATAGATATAGCCCTTGTAAACCGTTATGCACCCAACATAGAAGCACCTAAATATTTAAGGCAAATATTGATGGACATAAGGGGAGAGTTCGACAGTTAAACAGTCATAGTACAGGATTTCAACAACTCATTGACATCAATGGATAAATATTCAAGAGAAATAATAAACAATAAACAGTAGCTTTAAATGACACACTAGGCCAGATTAACTTAATGGATATTTTGAGAGCATTTCATCCCAAAGCAGCAGAATATGCATTCTTTTCAAGTGAATATGGAACATTTTCTAGGATAGACCACACATTAGGCCAGAAAACAAGTCTCCTTAAGTTTAAAAGGACTGAAATCATATTAAGCATCTTCTTAGACCACAATGGTATGAAACTAGAAATTAATTCCAAGAAAAAAACTGAAGAACACACAAACACATGAAGGCTAAATAACATGTTATTAAACAATAAATGGGTTAAAGATGAAATCAAGGTATCAAAAGATACCTTGAGACAAATGAAAATGAACACACAATGAAGCCCAATCTATGGGACACAGTGAAAGTAATCCTGAGAGGGAAATTCATAGCAATGTAGGCCTACCACAAGAAACAAGAAAAATCACAAATAAACAATCTTACCCTACACCTAAAGGAACTAAAAAAATAAAACAAAGCCCAAAATGAGTAGAAAGAAGGAACTAATAAACATCAGAGCAGAAATAAACATAATAGTCTTAAAAATGCAAAAAAAAAATGAAAGAAACTATGAGTTGGTTCTTTGAAAAGACAAATAAGATTGATAAACCTTTAACAAGACTCATCAAAAAAGAGAGAGGATCCAAATAAGTAAAATCATTAATGAAAAAGGAAAAGTAACAACTGACACGACAGACATACAAAGGATTATAAAAAATATTAGAAACTACCATGTGCAAACAAATTTCACAATCTGGAAGAAATAGATATATTCCTAGAAACATACAATCTCCCCAAACTGAATCAAGAAGAAATAGAAAATCTGAACAGACCAATTACAACAAAGGAAATCAAAGCAATAATAATGAACTCCCAAATAAACAAAAATCCTGGACCAAATGGCTTCACAGGTGAATTTTACCAAACACTGAAAGAGTAACTAACATCTACCCTTCTCAAACTGTTCATAAAAAAAATTCAAAATGAGGGGAGATTCTCAAACTCAGTATCTTAATTCCAAAACCAGAAAAATATACTAGAAGAAAGAATATTATAGGCCAATATCCCTAATGAGCTTAGATGCATAAATCCTCAGCAAAATATTAGCTAACTGAATTCAGCAATACATTAAAAAGATCATACACGCTTCCTGCCAAGATGGAGGCATAGGCAGACGCACTGTGCCTCTTCTCACAACCAAAATTAAGGACAACAAAGATTTAGAAACAAGAAAACAATCAGAACTCAGAAAACCAAACTGTTTGGAAGTCCAACAACGATTCATCCAGACCGGTAAGAGGGGCGGAGTTGCAGCAGGAAAAAGCGGAGGTGTGGACCGGGCACGCAGGCAGCAGCGGCTGGCAGCCCCCAGGTGCACAGGCGGCGACTAGCAGAACCAGTGAGGCCGCACAGGGCAGCTGGCTGACCGGGTGGTCCCACATTCATGCGCAGATAATCCAAGCAAAGGGGAAGCGGTGGAAGGGAGTGGAATCTGAGAGTGAGTAAAGCAACCGCCATTGTCTCCTCTCAGACCCCGCCCCCACATACAGCGTCACTACCCAGCGACTGGGCTGTCCCGCCCTGGGGAACACCTGAGGCTCCACCCCTCACTATGTAACAGCCGCGACTAGATGAAACAAACAAACAAACAAACAAACAAAAAAAAAACCCCAGAAATGAAAATGGCTCAAACTGGAGAACAAATCAAAGCCCCAGAGCCAATTTATCTAAGCGATGAAGAGATTGCCAACCTATCAGATGCACAATTCAAAACCCTGGTAATCAGGATACTTACAGAATTGGTTGATTTTGCTCACAAATTAGATGAAAAAATGAAGGCTACAATAAGTGAAATGAAGAAAGATGCA